>PITA01003159.1:0-116371 GCA_004023965.1 Spilogale gracilis
AGAAAGAAAGAAAGAAAGAAAGAAAGAAAGAAAGAAAGAAAGAAAGAAAGAAAGAAAGAAGACAAATTTCCACCCCTACTCTGTAGTAACAAGGCACCCCTCTCCTACTGGAGTGATGTCAGAAGAAGTCTACTAGAGAGTCAGGACTTTCACAATTGCCCAGTGGAGATAAGGCAATTTCCCCTACTACAATATGAGTGGGATCCACATAAAGAGCCAGAATTCTCACTCCCAATCACCAGCACTGGGTCTCCCTGCCAGTGTCAACAGAAGCCCATTGGAAAACCTGGACTTATTCCTCCACTAGGCATTAATGAGAGGGTTTCTCTTTTCTCCTGCCAGAATGGTACCAAAGAAGCCTACCTAAAACAGGAGGTTTCTTTTTTTTAAGATTTTTATTTATTTATTTGACAGAGAGAAACACAGCTAGGGAGGGAACACAAGCAGGGGGAGTGGGAGAGGGAGAAGCAGGCTTCCTGCTCAGCATGTGGGGCTCAATCCCGGGACCCCAGGATCATGACCTGAGCCAAAGGCAGTTGCCCAATGACTGAGCCACCCATGTGCCCCAAACAGGAGAATTAAACAAAATCCAATGTCATACTATAATATGTAATATCCAAGTTTCATTTGAAAATTAGTAATCATACCAAGAACTAGGGAGATCTCAAACTCAATATTGGTTCACCAACTAGCCCCTGCACACAAAGGGCAAGGAAAAAATGAAGAAACAAACCACTGCAGGTATGTAACAGGGAACATACATATTAAGACTTACCTTAGAGGGGGGTTGCGGGACGTGGTCTGCAAAAAGGGTAGATCTAGTACCTGCCCACCAGAATCTTAAAAAGTTACATAAAGGACTTAAATGGGTTCAGTCACATATCCAGTCCAGAAGTTCTCAACAACTCATTGCTCTCTCTCAAGGCCGTGTCCTTGCAAACAGCTCCTACCGTGGGAATGTGAGCAGGGTGTAATTACAAGGACAGGGGATGGGTGGGGGGCTCAGATTGTTCTGGTCTAGCTCCAGGATGAACATCCTCTCAAATTACCGCCTCTAAAACAGAGTAAAGATAATCAATAGATGCCAACACCAAGATGGCAGAGATAATAGAATTCTCTCACGAAGATTTTAAAACAATCATGATATAAATACTTCAATGAGTAATTATATACACGCTTGAAACACATGAAAAGGTGTAAAGCCTCAGGAAATAAGTAAAAAGCTGCATCAAAGGAATAAGAAGATATAAAGAAGAATCAAAAGGAAATTCTGAACTGAAATATACAATAACAAAAAAAAAACTTCAGTGGATTTTGCCAAAAAATATAGTAATAATACAAAATAAAAAAATGGTCAACTCAGGGCGCCTGGGTGGCTCAGAGGGTTAAGCCTCTGCCTCTGGCTCGGGTCATGATCTCAAGGGCCTGGGATTGAGTCCCACATCGGGCTCTCTACTCGGCAAGGAGCCTGCTTCCCCCTCTTTCTCTGCCTGCTTTTCTGCCTATTTGTGATTTCTCTGTCAAATAAATACATAAAATCTTCTTAAAAAATAAAAAATTATAACAGCAGAATGGAAAGAATCAGTGACTGGAAAATAAAAAATAGAAATAACCTAATCTGAACAGAGAGAAAGTAGATGAAAAAAATAAAATGAAGATAATCTCAGGCATCTGTGGGACTATAACTTAAGACTGGCATTCATATAAGAGTCCCAGAAAGAGAGACAACAAGGCTGGAAAAGTACTTGAAGAAAAAGCAACTGAAATTTCCCAAATTTGTCAAGAACTGTAAGTCTATAGATTAAAGAAGCTGAGCAAATTCAAAACACGATAAATTCAAAGATATTCAGGCTAAGACACACCAGAATTAACTGAAAAACTAAGACAAATTCTTTTTTTGTTTGTTTGTTTAAAGATTTTATTTATTTATTTGACAAAGAAAGAGACAGCAAGAGAGGGAACACACACAGGCAGGGGGAGTGGGAGAGGGAGAAGCAGCTTCCTGTGGAGCAGAGCTGGATGCTGGGACCAGGGATCATGACCTGAGCTGAAAGCAGTCGCTTAACTAACTGAGCCACCCAGGCGCCCCTGAAATAGATGATTTGACTAGATCTATTTGAACACTAACTGTTGAAGAAACTGAATTTATAACTAAAAACTTCCCTGGAGAAAAAACTTTCCTGGGATGCCTGGGTGGCTCAGTCGGTTAAGCATCTGCCTTAGGCTCAGGTTGTGATCAGGGTCCTGGAATTGAGTCCCATGTTGGGCTCCTTGCTAGGAGGGAGCCACTTCTCCCTCTGCCTGCCACTCCCCCTACTAGTGTGCTCTCTCGCTCGAGCTCTCTCTCTCTCTCTCTCTCTCTCTCTCTAACAAATGAGTAAATTAAAATAAAAAGGGGGGTGCCTGGGTAGCTCAGTTGGTTAAGCAACTGCCTTTGGCTCAGGTCATGATCTCCCTCTTTCACTCCCCCTGCTTGTGTTCCCTCTCTCACTGTGTTTCTCTCTGTCGAATAAATACATAAAACCTTTAAAAAAAAAAAAAAAAGAATTTTCCTTGCACAGATATTTTCACTAGAAAATTTTCCCAACTGATTAAAGAATTAATACCAATTCTATACAATGTCTAATGTCTTCCAAAAAACAGAAGAGAAGGGAAGACTTTCCAATTCGTTTTATGAAAGTATTGTTCACACCAAAATCAAAGACAGTATCAAAAAAAAGTCTATCCAGATATTCAAATATACCTCTCCAAATGTTTTGCCCATCTTGAAATGGGCTGTCTGCTTATTGCTGAGCTATAGGTATTTGCTGAGCTATAAATATTCTTTATAGATTCTAGACCCTAGACTCATATCAGATATATGATTTGCAAATCTTTTGTTCCAGGTTGTTTTTTCACTTTTCACACACTTTTGGTGTCTTTTTATGCACAAAAGTTTTTAATTTTGATAAAGTCCAATTTATCAATTTTTCTTTGTTTCTTTGTGCTTTTTATCTCATATCTAAGAAAACATTGCCTACTTTAAGGTCATACACATTTATAACTATACTTCCCTCAATAAGTTTTAAAGTTTCAGTTCTTTCACTTATATCTTTGAGTTGATTTTTTTAATATGGTGAAGGTAAGGGTCCAACCCCATTCTTTAGCTTAGAAAACACCTTGTCCCAGCAACATGAGGGGCAGTTCTTGTCTATTGATCTATAGGTCTATCTCTATGCCAGTACCAGATTATAGTCTTATAGTGAGTTTTGAAAGTCAGGAAATGTAATTCCTCCAACTTTGTTATTCCTTTTCAAGATTGTTTTGGCTATAGGAACACTGGCATGTCCACATGAATTTTAGGATCAACTTGTTCACTTCTGCAAAAATGACAGTTGGGATTCTGATAGGGATTGCACTAAATCTGTAGATCAATTTGGGTAATACTGGTTAGAAATAGATGACAAAAAGTATAAATTTTTCCAAAAGTGAGCTACAAAGCCACTAGAATTCCAGTTTGAATTCTAATTATTTTTAAACTGGAGAAAAGGATGTCCACAGTTACCCAACACAGACCTGAAAAGTACTCTTGCTTTGCTTCCTATGAGTGGTGGTGAACAAGTATCTGTTATTATATCAATTATAGATATAGAGCATATATAATATATATTATATTCTGTAATTTTGAATGTTTTACATATTAAATAATAACATATTTTAAGTGATATACATTGTAAAAAATGTTTTTACAAAAGGCAGAAGTTGACAGGAATGCAATAAAGGAGCATTGAATTCTGGGCTCTGGTTTGACATCTGGCTCGGAATCAGGCCTGATGATTCCATCGAGACAGAGAGAAAGGGAATATCAGGGGAAGTGGCAGGGCAGGGAGAGGGCAGTGAGGGCAGCCCAGGGTACCCTCACTACCCTATGGATACATGAATTTCCCTGGGACCAAGTGGACACCATGCAAAGTAGTTGGGGCTCTGCCATCTTGCAGATGCTCTGCTAAGAAAGCTGAGTTGAGGTGCAGGCCCCTCGGTACAGAGCCAGTGTGGCTACGGCCCAGGCCCCTCGGTACAGAGCCTGAGTGGTTACGGCCCAGGCCCCTCGATACAGAGCCTGTCTGGTTACCACCCAGGGCCAGGATTGAAAGGAGAGGTGGATAGGGGTGAGTCCAGCCACAGTTCATATCTGACTTGAAGAAGGAGCAATGTGGAGACAGCCAGACCTTGTCATACCGGGGCTTTGAAGGCAGTAAGTATTTTTCAGAGAAACACCAGAGAGATAACAATGGCCAGGTAAATAAAGACATCTGTCCCTTTCCCTGTCCTTCTTCCACACCTCCACCACCACCTCTCACTCCCCCTACACACAGAGAGGGAGCAGGGCTTAAAGTGGGAGGAGGAGGGGCTATCTATAAGACAGGCAGTATCCCTTCACCTCCAAGACCAGTAGATAAGAGTCTCTGCTTAAGCCTTCAGAGAGGAGAATGGAAGGCATAAGCTTTGAACTAAGATTGAGGCTTTACAGTGAATTGACTTTTACATTCTTAGTTTTCAAAATAATTCAGATGAGTTACATTTTAACAACTTAAAGTAACTAGAAAGTAATAAACTGTTCTCAAGTGTTCGTTAAAGGGCAAGGTAGGGAGATTTCAGAGAACATAAAGCCACACAAAACCATTTTGTGTTTATGTCCCAGTGAATTCAGACTAGCCCATAAACTGGTTAGTCTACAGGCTCAGGCTGCACTGTTAGGTACACAACCGGGCTGGTGGAGCAGAAGCTCTTCCCTTCGTGCCCACCCATGGAAAGACCAGGTCAAAGGGACCTAGATTTCTTCCTCATAGCATAGGAACTGTATAAATACTTTCAATCTACAGGTAGCTATTTTTACCCACATTTTGTAGATGAGAAAACTTTCTAAGTGAATGGCAAAATCACAGGGCCAGTAAATGAGCTAATGGTCTCTCTAGAACACACAAATGGGTCTAACTGTCTGTGGGGCCCTTGGCCTGCTCGCCACAGTGTGCCGGTTATGTTAGCCCTCCTGGGAGGCCCTCAGAAACCTTCTCTGAAACCCTGTGTCTGGTCTCTCCACCATGCCAGAACATGAAGAACTGCTGTCTCTTTCTCTACTTTTGGCAGTCCCCTTGTGCCCACCTTCACAGTTGAATTTTTCAAGTCTCACCTCTCCCCGAATGTTTCTTCCCAGAGGTCACACCAATCTTCCTGCTTTCAAATCTCCAATAACCCAAGACCCTAAGTCCGGTACGTTTGATGCGATATTGCAAGGGGGCAGAGAAAACACTTCTCCAGGCACCCCTGAAGCTAAAAAACAACCTCAAGCTCAGCCTGAGGGAGGAAGTGGGGCGGATCAGCTAGAAAGGATGTTGACCCCCACGGGTCAGATGAGAGGAGGGGCCCTCTGGTCAGAGGGAAGTGAGTACAGGGAGTGCCTGGAAGAGATTGTTCATGCTTTAAACCCGGGCCAAACTAAATGAGTAATGAGAGAGAGTGTGCAGGACCTCACTATATATAGCTAGGCCTAGAGATTCCCTCACCGGGGAAAGAGCCTCCCCCGCCCCTGCCCCAGATAGTCTTAGGGTCTATTGGTCCACAAGAGATGCAGTGGTACAGCCTAGGAGAGGCTGTGGGAAAGCCAGGAGCTCAATCTTCCTCTTTTTTGATTCTTCCAAGTGGTGTCAGTAGAACAGGATGTAGGGCCCACTTGAGAAGAGGAAGGCCTCCCTTCCGTTGCAAACATAGACGTCTCAGCCATTGGTAATGAACTCCTAAGTGAGAGCTGACTCCTGCCTCCACACAACCGCCCAGCTGCAGAGGGTATAGGTTGCTCCAGCGTCCTTGGGTTGGTGGAACATGGCGTCTGTCTCTGAAGGTCTTTGGGAGGCTCTGTCTCTCTCCATAGGGGGCACATCTCAGAGTCTCCATAGCTGTATTTTTGGAGATAAACATCTCTGGGAAAGGAGAGTTCTGGGAGAACTCCAGCGCCCATGTCTCTACATCCATACATAGCTTTCTTCCCCTCGAGGCAAATTCTAAGGGAGCCAGCCATCTGTGGAGTTCCAGTTATGCACCAGATACCTTATACTATCTAGCACCCTTTTTGACAGAAGGTGTTGCCCTGGTGACTGTTGGATGAGAAGTCTAGTCATTGCTCAACATTAGTATAAAAAGAGCACTCTAGGATCTGGGGGAGGGGAAGGTCAAGTGTAGGAAGTCAGGCTGTGTACCTAACAGTGCAGCCTGAGCCCTCCCAGGTGAGCAGAACCATAACCAATGCCAGGTGACTGGAGCTTTGCCTCAGGGTATCAATATTGAGGTGATTGAAGGGGATAAAAAAATGTTTTAAGAATGACTTTAAGTAGCACCTAGTGATCAAGAACAATTAATTCAAACTGGAAATTCTCAGAAGCAGGGTCTTGTTAGTAACACTTATCTCTAAACTCTACCACTGATTACAAAGTTGACAAGAGCTGCCGTCTCGCTTGGCCTTGACCTGCTATCACCACCAGCAAAATTTCTGAACTCCAGGCCTTTTACCCTAAACTGAAAACAACCCATTTCCTGGTTTCCTTCTATCACTAAGAATTTCTGACACTTCTTCCTCCATATTTCCCAGTCTGAGTGAGATTTTTCTGTTTCACTGTTGCTTCATTTTGCATTTCGACAGTCTGACCTCTGCTTTCTGGTCTAACTCCCCCTCCTTTATATCCTGAATGACGTGATTAAGTCCACTTGCACTGGTGGGGTGTTTCATGAAATAAGCACAGAGAAGGTTTCAGTCTTCCTATTCTCTCTCCTCCTGTAGGGGTGGGGGAAGGTTTCAATACCCAGTGGGGAACCCATCCCCCTTCCCTGGCTGCACAACTCTAGTGATCTTCACCTTCCACCCCTTCGGCAGCCACACCTTGTACATTATCAGCACCCTGACCGATATCATCTCTGAAATCCCCCTCTGAAGCGTTCTCTTGTCATTCTGGTTTCTCCCTCCCTTTTTTCCAAGCCAAAGTGATCCAGAACTGATTTCCTCCATATCCATCTCCACTAAACTCCTGAGCCAAAATCTTACCAATGCTCTTTGGACCTGTTTTCTGGCTTCCCACTGCTCCTAATCCCGTCTCTCTGTTTCTACATTGGAGCTGCTGACTATGCAACCCTGCAGATGGGCATCAATCTATGAAATCCACACCGCCCCCCTAAAACCAGGCCTTTCACACTGTACCAAGGCCCTTACACAGAGCATGGTGAACCTTCCACAGTACTACAAGGGCCTTCCAGAATGCACTAAGAACCTTCTACAATGCACCAAATACCTTCAGGCTGGAGCTCCTCTTCTCAAATCACAGGCCCCACCTCTCCCACCCCACCCCCCACCATCTTCTTGGGTTATGACTCATTCTAATTTTCCAAAGAAAACAGAAGTAATCTCCTTTAGTTTCCTCACCTTCTCACCCCCATCTCCCTCAACCTTGACTCAGAAATACCTCCCCATCCCCCAACCACCTTCCCCACTTGGCTTTCTCCTCCTTCAAGATCTCAGGTAAGCATCTGCACTTCCCTGCAGACTCCTTGATTCATAGTTAGTGCTCAATAAATATTGGCCATTATTACTTTTATTCCAAATCCTTTCACAAAGAATCCATCACTCTGCTTTCTGCCAGAACAACATTTTTTTGTACTGAACATTATTACACTGACCACATATCAGTGATTATTTATCTACATGCCTGTCGCTCATGTAAAACCATCAGCTCCTTGAGAACAGGGAAAACAGTACAGTGTTTGGCATATAATAGGTGTTCAATAAACATTTGATGAAATAAACGCATAAGCAACTGACTTCTCAGATAGCTCTGTGATATCAATATGTTCCTCTGTTTAACGGCTGCAATTAGAATCACTTCAAGAGACTTTCAATTTTGAAATGCCCTGAGTACAAGTCAAACCAATAAATCAGAATCTCTTAGGAAGAGACCAGGTCTTTTCTTTTAAAGACTGATTGGGGTGATGCCTGGGTGCCTCAGTCGGTTAAGTATGTGCCTTTGATTCAGGTCATGAGCCCAGGGTCGTAGGATCCAGTCCTGCATAGAGCTCTTTGCTCAGAAGGGAGCCTGCTTCTTCCTCTGCCTGCTGCTCCCTCTGCTTGTGTTCTCTCTTTTTGCTCTCTCTCTCTCTCTCTCTCTCTTTCTCTCTTTGACAAATAAATACATTTTAAAAAATTAAAAATAAAGATTCATTGTAGTCCACAACTTGCTTTGAGAATTATTGCCTTATGGGAAGTAGCGAGACTCAGAAGACCTAGCAGATAGCTAGTTCTATTCTGCTCTGTTACAAGGTATGCCTGACTATGATCTCATTAGAGAGAGAAGTGAACAAGAAATAAAGTCATGAAACATGAAACAATAAGAAGTTAGGTGAGAGGGCACCTGGGTGGCTCAATGGGTTAAAGCCTCTGCCTTCGGCTCAGGTCATGATCTCAGGGTCCTGGGATCGTGCCGCATTGGGCTCTCTGCTCTGCAGGGAGCCTTCTTCCTCCTCTCTCTCTGCCTGCCTCTCTGCCTACTTGTGATCTCTCTCTGTCAAATAAATTAAAAAAAGAAGAAGAAGAAGAAGAAGAAGAAGAAGAAGAAGAAGAAGAAGAAGAAGAAGAAGAAGAAGTAGTAGTAGTAGTAGTAGTAGTCAGGTGAGATCAGTAGAGGTGCCCACTGGATGGGGCAGTGGGCTTCTCCCAGCACCAAGACAGCCTCTGCCAGCTCAAGTCTGTCAGATTTGGAGGGACACATACTCACCGTTCATCTCCTTGGTTCCTCCTCTCAGGGAGCAGCATAATATCCCAGTGCTATCATACCTGTGCTTCTAATTTGAACATTTCAGCATTTTGTAGAGACGCAAGATACCATCAGAGAGTTGGAAAGGCAAGCTGTGCAGGGACAAAGAGCAGGGCAGACATGGCTGTCAGGCAAAAATGACCCAGAACTATCTAGTCTAGTAGCCCTTCTGAAATGACTTTATGGCATTTGTTCCTGAACTTAGCTTTTTTTTTTTTTTTTCTCAAGAATTTCTCTAAGAAATCAGTATGGATAAGGGATCTGGGGTCTGCCTCATTCAGGAATTTAGTACAAATGTAGAATCTTGGCCCCACTCAATCAGAATTTATGTTTTAGCAAATCCCCACATGATTTGCATGCACATTCAAGTTTGAGAAACACTGCACTAGAACAGAATCTGATGGAAAAGTGCTTGAAATTCAGCATTTCTAACAATCCCTCAGGCAATGTAAATGCTGCTGGTCCAAGCAAATACCCTGTGTTTGACACTTCTCTGTGACAACCAAAGGAATCAGCCATCATATCTACAGCCTCTTCTATCCCTGATTATGTTATGAATCCTTGTATTTCAAGTGAGAAGAAAACCAACTCCAAATGTTGCATTTTGTTTAGTTTTGTTTTTAAGATTTTGTTTATTTATTTGACAGAGAGAGAAATCACAGGCAAGGGAAGTGCCAGGGAGAGGGAGAAGCAGACTCCCCATTGAGCAGAGAGCCCCATGCGGGGCTCCATCCTAGGACCCTGGGATCATGACCTAACCCAAAGGTAGACACTTACCCGACTGAGCCCCCTAGATGTCCCTCCAAGTGGTTTAAATTATAAAGGACATGCATTTGCTCACAAAACTGAAGAATTCAGAGGTCTGGCTCCCCTCCACCTCCAGAACACTTGATTCACATGGGCTCAGATATCATCACCTAGAATCGAGGTTCTCTTCTGTTCCTCTCTGCCCTACCTTGCCCCACAGTGGCGTCATGCCCATCCTCCAGTCAGAGACCTCCAGGCTCTCCTCTCATGAGCAAAATTTCTGAGGCTGAGAAGAACAGCAGCTAAGATCCCTTCCTCCCATCTTTTACATTTCACACAAAAAGTATGGCAATCAATTTTATTCAATCAAGTCTGAAGAGCTGTGTGAACTCCCTTCTGTTATAGAAAGGTCTGGACTTTCTCTACCCCAGTAGATGGGCTCCTCGCTATCATCCACAGGCACCCTGTCCTCTAGTTTTGTGGTCAGCTTTGGCCAATGAGAGGTGCTATCAGGAAGTCAGCAACAGGACAGGAACAGGACTTTTTTTTTTTCCCAAGACCTATTTTCTGGTCACAGTGACAGTGTCTTCATTCCTCTTCCCAAGGCCACAGCTGTGGCTGGCAGGACCCCTAAAGCTACCGTTATCCTGGGATCCAGTAACTGCCTCTCCCTGTTTCCAGTCATGACTGGACTATGCTCAGAATATTTAGATGCTTCCAGTCCCTCTACAGATTCCCTTATACAGACCCTCTGTTCCTTGATCTTTCTTTACCCACTTTAAATATACAACCAGTTTCCTTGGGACACAGACACATCTTACTTAATTTTGCAAAAGAATATAAAGTCTCCAAATACAGAGAATATTTTTAGAGTTTTATTTACAAACTTACAAAGATGTCAATAACCAAGAACTTTAGAAACAATGACTTGAAATGTAGAAGATATGCAATACATGTTAATTACATGTTTAGAACTAACTAGAAGGAGATAACTTTAGAAGGAAAAAAGTGCTTTCTACTATTGCTCATTTTTTTCTATTTTATAAAAATAAATTTTAGGGATGCTTGAGTGGTTCCATCATTAAGTGTCCCCCTTTCAACTGGGGTCCTGATCCCAGAGTCCTGGGATAGAGGCTCATGTCAGGCTCTCTGCTTGCAGGGAGCCTGCTTCTCCCTCTCCCTCTGCCTGCGCTGGGCCTGCTTGTGCTCTCTCTTTTTCTCCGTCAACTGAATTAATAAAATCTTTTTTTTTAATTTATTATTTTATGAAATTAAAGCGTAGGGCGCCTGGGTGGCTCAGTTGGTTGGGCGACTGCCTTCGGCTCAGGTCATGATCCCGGAGACCCGGGATGGAGCCCCACATCGGGCTCCCTGCTCGGCAGGAAGCCTGCTTCTCCCTCTCTCACTCCCCCTGCTTGTGTCCCCTCTCTAGCTGTGTTTCTCTCTGTCAAACAAATAAAATCTTTAAAAAAAAAAAAACTTTATGAAATTAAAGCTTAATTGTAAAAACTTTATTGTTTCTTTAAATCAAATGTTAATATGAAAGTAAGTGCATAGATAGAAAGTGGGAAAAGATGGATTTTATATATGTTTAAGCACAGCACATTTGTGTCTACTTTGAGATGTTAACAATGTTGAACATTGTTCTTATTAAAATGTTCATTCTGAGAAAGACAGGAAAGTTTCATATTTTGTGGCAGTTGTGATACACCATATATCAGAAAGTGGTAGCAATCCACATAAACCGGCAATGGAACTGAGAGGATAGAGCCGAGGATTCCCGCCCGGTCCGCCCCGGAGCTGTCCGGGAGGAGACCGTAGCTCGGAAGCCCGGGCGAGCTCTGGGTCGGAGGACTGGTGTGGGTCGCGCCGTCCCGGCGGCGCGGCAGAGCCTCGGGAGGAAACGATGCCGGCGAGCGCATCACCCCGTAGTACATTTGCAGGGCGCTGGGGGGCGCCGGGAGGCCCAACACTGCCAAGCCCAGGGGTTGGGGGTCAAGCGAGGGTGTGTGGCCGGCTGGTGGCTCCAAGGGCCCCGCGTAGTCGGAAGGGTGTAGGGGCCGCCAGACACAGTCCGCGGGAGGCGGCGCGGCAAAGAAGGCAGGATCAGGTTCTATGTGGTCCAGCTGGGACGTGTCCGGAGTGGGCAGCCGTCGGCTTGGGGCGCGCCCAGTCCCTGGCAGTCGCACTAGACGCCCCTGCGGCAGGCCCGCGGGGAAACCCTGCTCGGGGAAAGACTTGCACACGGCCACGTGGCCGCCGGAGCTTAGGAGGTGGGGGTGGTGGGGAGAGCCAGTTCCGGTTACCCGGCGGGTCCTACAAGGGCCCAGCATCGCGCCGCCTCCTCCCGGAAGGCCGTTCCTCCGCCCAAGCCCGCCTCGATGTGGGTAGAGTTGCTTCCCAACTCTCAC
Source organism: Spilogale gracilis (assembly GCA_004023965.1). Classification (NCBI taxonomy): domain Eukaryota; kingdom Metazoa; phylum Chordata; class Mammalia; order Carnivora; family Mephitidae; genus Spilogale; species Spilogale gracilis. The sequence continues at coordinate 11,990 of PITA01003159.1, forward strand.
AGTGCGCACATCTCTCCAACCCGAGGGAAGCCGGAAAAGCGGCGCCCCACAGGCTTTTTCATCCAAACCAAGAGAGTGTGATAACGGAGGTTAATATTAACCATTATGCCAGAACAAGAACACCAGGAAGTCCGTCAATCAATGATTACTGGGGCAGATTTCACCCCATCGACTAAATCAGCGTGCTGAGACGCGGTCTCAGTTTTGCGATACTAGGGTCATTGAAGGACAAAGCTTCCTGGAAGGGCTACCACTTGCCCCAGTAAAGTAGGCCACTTAAGGACACTCTCCAGAAACTAGTACCGCCAGCGGAATTTATGGACTATTTGGCTGAGGTGGGACACGGAAAGAACTGGTATTTTAGGTAAAAAAATGGCACTTGGGGCGTGCACTTTCTTCTCCTTTTCCTCTTCAGTGCAACGTGCTCCCCCACTAAGTCCCCTATACTGGAAGGGCAAGTATTCTCCGCTCACGTGCACACAGGTTTTGAAAGTGTGAGAGGAGTCCTGTGACTCTTAACTGTACATGAAAGGATTAAGATGCAAACTTACATTACACTGGAGATAGAACAAGTGGGACCGACCCCACGGAAGAATGGAGAGAACGACCCACCAGGTAAATAGAGGTTCATCTCCTAGGAATACAGGAATGCCAAATATATACGGTTAACTGAAAAGGCAAGCTGCAGAACACTACGAAAAAGTGTAATCCCATTAGTGGGGAAGGGGAAAGGAGAAAATCCCACTTGAACTTTAAGGTTGTAGATGCGGAGAAAATGTGCCCAAGGGGAATCAGGATTTGTAAGTAGCTCTGAAGTTCGGACTGGGACAGGAATAATAGTTTTCCCTTGGTGTGGTTCTTAAATTTTTATTTTAAAGTAGGAAATTAAATTGTTTAATAAAGCTATTTACACGGAAGACAATTACCTTACATTGGTAAAATGATGATAAAGTCTGGCCATTTTATTCCTTCAGTTAAAAAACAAAACTCTCCCTCAACTTCAAAAGACTGAAAGCGGAAATGAGCTGAACTCTTCACAACTAGAGGCCACCGGCTCCAGCTTTTCTATCACAAATTTCAGAAAAGAAAAGAAAAGAAAAAAAAAAAAAAAAACTCAAGACTACAGCTTGTCTCGCTTGAAATTCTAAAGCTTTGCACATTTTCCTGAAAAGTACTGTTGAATGCGTTTCCAGCTCCAGTTAACAACAGTTTTATCTGTAGAAATCTCTCGATTTCTTACCTGAGAAATGAAGAAGGAATCGATTCTTTCATAAGAGCATTCGAGTTTTCTTTTTTAGGGAGCCTTGCCTGATTAGATGATACTTCTAAAACCTTTCCCCAAAGCGCAAAATTTCGTGTTATCATTTACACCTGATCTTTACCTTCTTTGTTTAATTTCGTCTCCCGCCCCCAAGATAATTATCTGCCGGCCAACTGTTTCCCCGGAGGTAAAACTGTCTACACCAACAAAAGTAAAGCCACTGACGTACCCACGCGGATTTTCCGGGAGCACCCTCTGCAGAATCCCACTCGTCCCCTGTCCTTCTCGGTTATGGGTGCCTGCGCCTTCGCTCTGGGTCTCCCCAGGCGTCCCGCGCAGCTCCGCGGCCTGCGGGGATCCAGCTCAGCGTAAGCCCACCGCACTCCTCTTTGGCCACACCTTGAAGGCTGCGGGGACACGAGACTCGTCCTAGGCTCAGCCTGCCGCCCCCGCCGGCGCACGGCTGCTCACCGCCTCCTCACCCTTCACCTTCCTGTCCCCGAGAGGGCTCAGCGACTCGGCCCAAGGGTCAGGTGCCCAACCTGGCCATCACCGCGGGCAGCGCATGCGGTTCTGGCTCTGTTCGCCACCACTGCCCCACAACCCTTAGCCAGACAAGCCGCCTCCTCCAACCCGGGGGAGGGAGTGGGGGCGGCCCTGCGATCTGCTTCTGTCTGCGGGTCCCGCCGCCGCCGCCGCCGCCGTTCCTTCGCAGTCCTAGCCCAGCAAGCGTCCCTTGTGGTCCCAGTGACAGTTCGGGCGCCCGGGGCCGCGGGCCCCTTCTGCACTGATGTGACACCTAGAAAACCGATTCTCCAGCCGCCCAACTTCACCCGTGCGGCGGCAAACTCAGGCGCCAGGTATCGCAAAGCGCAACAACTCGCGGGGTAAAGCGAAGCTTTAAAGTATTGGATTTAAATTTCCGGTAAGCAGAAAGTAGCATGCCGAGACCCAAATCCCCTCCCCCTTGTCAGAGGAAAATTAGTCCCAGTTGTAACGTCCAGATGACCTTCTGAAGTCTCCACGCGGCAGGTAGGCTCCCGAACCAGCAAAAGGGGAGCCGCTGTTCCAACCTTCGAATCAGATTCGTTTTAGGCCGAGTATACCCGCGCTGGGCGGCATCAGGCCTCAAAGCTAAGGGCTCGAAACGCCCGGAGACCAGCGCACGACCTCGCAGTCTCTCTGTCCTTACCAGAGTGGCCTCGCTGGCGGTGCTCTCCTTGGCCCACACTCCCGGCTTTTTTGTTTGTTTGTTTGTTTTCACCAAACCTAAGATCTTTTACCTTCTAAGTTAAAGTCATTGCGGAGTCTTGTTAAAATGTTACCCTGAATTGATGACAGCCAGAGTGCCGATTCCCAGTGAGGGCAGTGCGGTGCCCTGGGCTTCTAGAACCTCTTCTGCTCCCACACGTCCCTGCAAGAGGAGAGCGCTGCAGACTGCCCCAGACCTAGGAGGACGAGAGGCGGAGGGTTGGGGATGGGGGTGGAAATCGACCTCGAAGTTAGGGATGCCCTTCTACGTGATTGTAGTTTTTCTTCGCGTAAAGCTTCAGGGACACTCCTCTTTCTCAGTGGGTGTAAGAAGTGTGTGAATTTAAAATTACAACCAGTGTGGTAAGCAGTGCCTTTTGTCTGGAATACACTGAAATGCTATAAAAACGGATAGCTTTCCATATAACCTGTGCATCAATATTCCATCTCTCTCCCCACCGAAAAAGAGAGAGAAAAGAAAAAGAAAAGAAAAGAAGAACGGAAAAGAAAGGAAGAAAAGAGAAGAGAAGAGAAGAGAAAAGAAAAGAAAAGAAAAGAAAAGAAAGGAAAAGAGAAAAGAAAAGAAAAAGAACCTTTGCCAATACCCACCTTTGCAGAAGAGAGGAGTGTAGCTACGAGGGAGTATCAACAGCCTTAACGTCTTACAGTAAAGACTTCCCACCTTTGCGATGAGAAAGGGTGTGTAATACTAGTACTTTAAAAGGCAATGGCAACCAATAGAAAAAAAGGAAATAATGGGTATAACTACCTTCGGTGGATAGAGGAAATGCTTAGCTATTAGAGTAGGAAGTCAGTGTCTAAAACTGATAAACAGAATGAGCTGAGCGGGCATATTAATTAATTAACCTCCAGAGGAAGAGTTTTTAAGTCTACAGATAACACTTGGTGGACCATGGAACTGGGGCTAGGGAAGGATGGAATATTCCTACAACAGTTTACATAATTAGCCCAACCATAGTGTTGCTCTTTTGTAAGCATCTGCCTCATTAAATATTTTAAATTAGTTTTAAGTGAATAAATAAAAACTATACTTTCTATACCCACAATCTCTTTACTGAAACTACAAACTTGTGATTCTATTTTCTTAATCTCTCTTAAGCTCACAAAGCCCTTTTCAGTTTACTATTTTTGGTCTCTGTGTGTGCATCTGCAAGCCCTACTAATGTTTTCAAACTTCCAAACAGATTTATTAAACAGAAGAATCCACTACCTAGGGAACAACTATAAAATTGTTCATTCATTTCAAGGGTATCAGTCCTTTCTTCTCCTCATCCACACTACCATAGCCTTGAGGAAAGAACTAAGGACCAAGTGATTCACAAACCTGAGTATCAAGTTTCAGTGTTAACTTGAAACTGCCAGAGTGAAAGTTTATTTCTCAATCTGCTGTCCTTCCCCATAACAGTCTGCTTATTCATCCTCAAGAATTCTAACTCTGTTCATCCTAAAAAAGAAAATGCTATGTAAATATGATTCAGGTCTTGATAAACTGGTGGAAAGAAGCTGGCCTGAATGATGAATGTTAGCAGACTTGATAGTGCATCCAGTGTTCCCAATTACCCGATCCTTGATAAAGACCTTGAGATGTTCATGTGGAATGAGAATTTATATGAATCAAAGTAACAATTATTCCTATTCTCATTTTATAATCAAACAGGCTGAGCTGTCCAAAGTTCAGAGTGAAACATAGATGATCTGTATTTCCAGCTAACCTGGATAGTCTTAAAAGGATGTAAAATTCTCAATCTACTAATCAAACACCAGAGGAGGCAAGGTCCAGTTGTCTTCTCTTTTCCAGTGGAATAATGAAATTAAATCCTCCAATTCTGCTAGGATAGATAGAGATACACAAATAAAAAGGTAAAGAAGTGAGGCACCTGGTGGCTCAGTCATTATGCATCTGCCTTCGGCTGGGGTCATGATCCCAGAGTTCCAGGATCCAGCTCCACATCAGTTTCCCTGCTCAGTGGAAGCCTGCTTCTCCCTCTCTAGCTGTGTTTCTCTCTGTCAAATAAATAAGTAATTAAAAAAAAAAAAGGGTAAAGAAGGGCAGAGAGAAGAGAGCATTTTCTGTGGCACTAAAGCAATCCTTTTATTTTATTTAAAGATTTTATTTATTTATTTATTTGACAGAGAGAAACACAGCCAGAGAGGGAACACAAGCAGAGGGACTGAGAGAGGGAGAAGCAGGTTTCCTGCTGAGCGGGAAGCCTGATGTGGGGCTCGATCCTGGGTCTCCAGGATCATGACCTGAGCCGAAAGCAGTCGCTTAACCAACTGAGCCACCCAGGCACCCCTAAAGCAATCCTTTTAGAACAAACTCATTTAGTCCCCGCAATAATCCAGCAAGGAAAACAGGGCTTTTATTATTATTCCTATTGTCTTTTCAGATGAGCAGATGGAGTGCAGAAAAAAAAAAATAGTGACTTCTGCAAATTCAGACTTCTGCTGAACCAGATGAACTTCTGACTCAAAATGCAGAGCCTTCTTTTAGAACACTGCTCTTCTCTATTCTTTGCTCCAATATCTTATTCTCTCTCATCCTTAAATTTAATGTTTGAACACATTTTTTAGGAAAAAGGAGTTATGGCCACTGTTGACTATAGGAGAGAGACAACGCAGAAACTCCTGAATTCTTCATGAATCCCTAGTGGAAAACTAAGGTATAACTAATATGTACTCAGGCAATTTTCTGAGTACCCATGAGGCGCCTGATCAGGTGATAAAAAGTGAAAACAGACAGTCTTTGCCCAGGAGCTCTCCTGGTAGCCAGAAGAATCAGACGGACCAGAAAACTGCCGAGCCTATTGCAGGCTTGCCACAATTCTTTTCCTTGCCCCACAAGAGTTCGGGTATAAGAGAGGGCACTGATTCCCAACAAAGGGAGCATTGGCCATGACCCTGGAACAGGCTGGGTCCACAATATGTCCACTGCTATGTGTGCTCCTCTGAATCTCCACACAGAATAACTTTACAAATCAGCTTTTTTGAGCAACAGAGGTTTGGGAACTACTTACTATGAATTCAACTTTGGTTTAAGTGGAAGGATGGGGCACCTGGGTGCCTCAGTCTGTTAGGGTAAAGCATCTGCCTTGGTTTGGGTCATGATCCCAGACCCCTTCTTCTTTTTTTTTTTTTTTAAGATTTTATTTATTTATTTGACAGAGAGAGAGATCACAAGTAGGCAGAGAGGCAGGCAGAGAGAGAGGAGGAAGCAGGCTCCCTGCTGAGCAGAGAGCCCAATGTGGGCCTCAATCCCAGGACCCTGAGATCATGACCTGAGCCGAAAGCAGAGGCTTTAACCCACTGAGCCACCCAGGTGCCCATGATCCCAGGGGCCTGGGATGGAGTTCAACATCAGGCTCCTTGCTGGGTGAGGAGCCTGCTTCTCCCTCTGTCTGCTGCTTCCCCTGCTTGTGAATCCCTCCCACCACCAGCTTTATGTGAATCAACAATTCAGTTTGCACTGTTGAAGGAAACAAGATCCTCCAAGCTAAAATGTCTTCAGCAAGAATAAGATGTTTAAAATTTGGGATTTTTTAAAAATTAAGTCAAAATGTTGTTTGGACCTGAGTCGCAGAAAAAGTTATATTGAAGAACATGATTGTTGGGGCGACTGGGTGGCTCAGTCATTAAGTGTCTGCCTTTGACTCAGGTCATGATCCCAGAGTCCCTCGACTGAGCCCTGATGTCAGCAGGAAGCCTGCTTCTCCCTCTCTCACTCTGCCCACTTCTGTTCCCTCTCTAGCTGTGTTTCTCTCTGTCAAATAAATAAATAAATAAAATCTTAAAAAAAAAAAACATCATTGTTATCATAGCATTTGCTATATACTGTAAGCTATATATATTGCATTAAGAATTTTTAATATCCAGGGGTACTTGAGTGGCTCAGTTGGTTAAGTGTCTGCTTTTGGCTCAGGTCATTGATCTTGGAGATCTGGGATGGAGCCCTGCATCTCCTCTCATAAGACTCCCTGCTCAGTGGTGGAGTCTGCTTCTCCTTCTGTCCCTATTCCCTTATTCTCTTGCTCACTCTGTCTCTCAAATGAATAAATAATCTTTTTTTAAAAAAAAGAATTTTTAATATCCAGAATCTCTAACAAACCCAGTGCTGAGGTTTCCATGTTTGTGCAGGGGAACAGTGCAAACTGAACTGTTGATTCCCATAAAGCTGCCTAATAATTTAGAAGCAAGCACACAACAACTTTCTCATTAAAAGAGAGGGATGGGTATTACAATGGAAAATTAAAGAGATCCAGCTGGTTCCCAAGTCAGAGGCCCTGAAGAAATGCTTTGTGTGCCACAGGCTCATCATGTGGAGGAAAAGGAATCAAACATCCCTAGTCCTACTCCAGGTGGTGCTGGGTAGGGACCTCAATACCACTTTTCTCCAGAAGAATATTGTGGACTCAGAAAGAAGCACCTTCTAAGCAGGAAGAACAAATTTATGCTGAAATAATGGGTGTAATAATGGGTCAGGTCCAAACAACATTTTGACTTAATTTTTAAAAAATCCCAAATTTTAAACATCTTATTCTTGCTGAAGACGTTTTAGCTTGGAGGATTTGTCAAAACAAATCAAAGGAGAATGCAGGGGAGGGAATGTTGAACATCTATTATATGACACACAATTCTGAGTATTAAAAACAAAAATAAAATGGGACATTTTAAAATGTTATAGAGATGATACATTTTGTTTCAAAGCACCCCATTCCATTTGTTCTGCATTCTTTTTGCTAGCTATGCCTTTCCTGGTATCAGCCAGCTGGTAAAGAACAAACCAATGTCTTTTGCAGTGTGATTCAAATGAAGGGTACAACAATCCTCTGAGATAAGAACAGTAAGTGAAAGATAGGGTTTCATTGTGATATCATCTATTAGCTGTTTGTATAAGTAACAAGTTTATTTGTAATTTACTATACCCACCCCAGTAGCTTTAAGAGATGTAGTTAGTGTCTGTAAGAAAGAAAATATCCTCTTATTTTTTATCTGGGTCTCTCAAAGGTGTGTAGACTACACAAGCATCAAGTCAGGGTATCCCAGTCCATTCTTACCTTCTGACACACTTCTGAAGTACTCAGAAGCAAAGGGAGGAGGGTGAATGTTGGAGCAAACAACATATCCTTTACATATTTGCTTCCAAAATTAAGTAGTAAAAACCTGAGACAAATTTAATATTTCTTTACAAACCAGTAACTAGCTGGTACCTGTGGTCACTTCATTGCGTTGGCTGAGGAAAGAGAGCTGTATGCATGTGGTGATACCACAATGTTAACAAGTTTTACATTCTGTCCTTCACTCCAAAACTGTATTGGTGGGCACCTGCGTGGCTCAGTAGGTTAAGCATCTGACTTCCCTTCTGATCCTGAGGGATTGAGCCCTGAGGAGCCCCGCATCCAGTGTTATTGGGCTCCCTGCTCAGTGGGGAGTCGGCTTCTCCCTCTGCTCCTCTCCCTGGCTCAGTCTCTCTCTCCCTTAAACAAACAAACAAATAAATAAATAAAATCTCTTAAAAAAGATCTTGACATGTCCCTTTGTGTTTTCCAATATAGAGAAATGCTGTTTTGCTTTAATGCTGAGGTGCCAGCTTTGTAACAAAGCTTTAATGCCTGTCTCTGACAGGCCCCAATACTCTTTTCTTGGTTTTACTTCCAGTGTCTAACATCCTTATAGTTAAAAATAAGAAAGGGTAATTTAAGGATAACACCTGTTTCAATAAACTTGTTGTATAACAAGGCACCTCCAAAACTTAGCAGCTCATAAAAACCATTTTTTAAAAATCTTTTAAAAATTAAAAATAAGTAAATAAAAATCTTTGCCAGCTGCACATTGCCTGAGCTCATCTGGACATTTATTCTTCTGGCCTCTCTTGATTTATAAGCAGATGGAGTCAGCTTATAGTAGGGCTGAGCTCTCTGTAGGGAGTCACAGGGCCTCTCCTCTTCATGTGGTCTCTCCAAAAATGGTCTCATCACCCTGGTCATTGCACTGGTTCCCAGTAGCTCAGAGCTCGCAGGAGTACGAGAAATAATCTGCTAGGCCGTCTTAACGGTTTATCTCCCAGCTGACACACCGTCACTTCTCTGCCATTCTTTTGAGTTAGAGTAGCAAGTCCAACCCAGATCAGACAAGGAATCTATGCAAGGATTTAAAGACCCAAGATATGGCTCATTGACCCCAAACCTGAGGACTCACTATTGCCACCACAAAGGCGAAAATCAGACATTCATCTTGGCAGGGCATTGAGAAAAGGACATAGCACTCCCCATGTTCTTTGATTGACATGACTCAAGAAGGGAGAACTCAGTAAAATGAGAGCATTCTTGACATGTCCCTTTGTGTTTTCCAATGTAGGGAAATGCTGTTTTACTTTAATGCTGAGGTGCCAGCTTTGCAACAAAGCTTCACCATCACAGCTTCTAAATCTGAGGATTTCAGATTGCCACACCCCTTGGATGGGTTGCCAGGAGTCATGAATTGCTTAAAATTATGTCTAAAATGCTGTGTGTGGGGAGCTCTTGGGGAGGGGTTTCCTGGGTTACCTCAGACCATTACTAAGGTGAATTCAAATTAGCAAGACCTCTAAGAGTGCTTACAACTTTGGGAGCACAGCCCTGCATTTTTACATCCCAGCCTTACTTCTCCTGTAGGGAAAAAGCAATGTGTCTTTTATGGGTTTGTTTCTGCAGTAACACAAAAAGCAGTCACTAGCAGCCACCTGAAATCACTTCATTAGAGTCTGCCTGGGGAAAGAGAAGGAATGGGCTGGATGCCCATACACCCAAGATTTATTGTGAGCACTAATTCTCCTTTGTTGGGGCCCTCAAATTGCCTACAATTTTTTTGGATTATTTTTCCCACCTGTACCTGGTGAACAGTTAAGAATGTAACAGGATTTTGAGTCTCTTCGCCTGCCGCACCCAGCACTCCACTTTTCTCCTTTCCTCTTTTCCCTACTTATCTTTTTATTTTGTAAGACGTAGCAGCCAAGGGTACAACTTAGTCTCCTTGCGCCAAGTATGTGCCAAAATGCCTAGTGTGATCTCAACCGGAGACATGGCCTTGAACCTGAGCAAGTGAGGCCCCTCTGCTCACTTTATCTGCTAGGAACTCGGGACATCCTGGGGAAGGAACTCAGACTGGAAGCAGAACCTGTTTAGGGGCAGAGGAATAGAATGTGGAAAGGGTAAGACAAGTAAACTGGATTAGATGGTAGATCTAAGCCAGGAGTGAGCTTTAGAATTTCAAAAGCTCTTTTAAAGATTTTATTTATTTGACACAGAGAGAAACACAGCAAGAGGGAACACAAGCAGAGGGAGTGAGAGAGGGAGAAGAAGCAGGGCTCCCACTGAGCAAGGAGGCCTATGCAGGACTCAATCCCAGGACCCTGTGATCAAGGCAGAGGCTTAATGACAGAGCCACCCAGGCAACCCCAGAATTTCAAATTTTTAACATAACCTCTATTATCCCTAACAAAAAAGACTCACTTTTCCTTACTGAAATTTTTCGTCCCAAACATTCCTAGCATCCAGGGACACCCTCTGAAAAACACACCTTGCCATTTTTCAAGAGAATCCTGCCAACCATTTCCACTCAGATATCCCTCTCCAAGATAAATGCTTTAAGCTATTCTCCGACCCCTCCCATTTCTTCAGTGTTTATCAGAATGGAGAATTAGTTTCTCACCACCAGCTTGCCAGTCTTTCCAGTGCCCACAGATACACCCTGGCATAAAGGAAAACTGATTAAATGTTTTAAGAACTTGTAGGGGTGCCTGACTGGCTCAGTCGGTAGAGTATGCAGCTCTTAATCTTCGCGTTGCAGGTTTGAACCCCACATTAGGTGTAGAGATTTCTTTTTGTTGTTGTTTTTGCCTTTTATTATTTATTTATTTTTTAAAAGATTTTATTTGACAGAGAGAAACACAGTGAGAGAGGGAACACAAGCAGGGGGAGTGAGAGAGGGAGAAGCAGGCTTCCCACCGAGCAGGGAGCCCGACGTGGGACTCGATCCCAGGTCTCCGGGATCAGGACCTGAGCCGAAGGCAGTTGCTTAACCAACTGAGCCACCCAGGCGCCCTGGTGTAGAGATTTCTTAAAAGTAAAATCTTAAAAAGTGTTAAGAACTTTTAAACACCAAGCTTTCACTACGTGCAGGTGAGGGCTCCAATGCCCCCTGTCCTCACTAGCAAAAGAAGGAAAACAGCACCTCAGCTCACTGGCTTGATCAGACTCAAACTGGGTACAGAATGGCCTTGACCGAAACACCTGGCACTGGAAATGACTGTTAGAAGTTGTCTGTATCCATTATTGTCAATTTGCAAAATCTGATGGATAGAACCACAGCAGTTACTGCTGCATCACACAGCAGGGGCTAAACCCTATTACTTTTACACCTGTGACTCAGTCTTCCCTACAAGGACAAAAATAGTGATACTGGAGGGCTGCCCCTTTAAGTTGACTTGTAAAGCACACTAGCTACAAATCACCGGGAGTCCCCAAAGCTACGAACTTCTGTCAGAAAATACAATGCACCAGGTAGGCAGTTTATAGGAAAGCATCCTATTAAAATTACAGATGCCAAGTTTCATTCAAAGTTAAGGTCACAATGCACATTTTCTTTTGATTCATTCCTGTGACTTGTTCAAATTATTTTTAACCATGCAACACTACTTCCCAAGGTGTAGACATGTGTTGAGAGGGAGTGTACAGGTGACTCTTGGTTAAATGCAGATAAAGAAAAATCCAAACACTTCTTTAGGCCAGTCTCAAGATTCAAGAATCAAACTAGAAAACTCAAATTACTTCGATGTTCTCCTCTGGTGAAAAAGATATACTAAAATTGAAAATAGTTAAGAGTGTTAAGATTAACCATTACTTTTTAGAAACTAGGATCACTGAAATGTATAACATAGGCTTATTCCTGGAGGTTTTTGCACCTGTCAAAAAACAAAACCTTAGACACCCTAACATTCATTTTTAGGTTTTATCCTTGAATTATTTAGTCCCACCAATACGAGAATGAGAAATCTGCAGCAACTATATACTGAATGTCATTAAAATGTTTCCAATGCTACCAATACTTAACATTCATCTTAAAAATTGGCTTTTGTGACGGAGGCACTTAAGAGTGAAAAAGTAGAATTCCAGATTTTATTTTTTTTTTAAGATCGAGAAAACATCCAGGACAAAATTGTTTTGTTTTTTGTGTTTTTTTGATCAACAAATATTCAGAAAAAGGAGCAATTATTCTGGGACGCATTCGAAACTGGTAAGCTTGAACTGGGGTCTTGACGACGCAACTGTGGGAAACAAGTATCTGAACAAATCTTAAAACGCGACCTCACATTTTTCTCTCCCCAACGGTTCAAGCGGCAGACAAAATAAATTACCATAAATTATGTGCCTAGGCAACTTAAAAACAAAACAAAACAACATGAGGCTGAGGATTTCCTTAGCCCCTCCAGGAAGTGTGTAACACTGTGCTTCTGGCCTGCAGGCTGGATCGGATCGGGGACCTATTAAACATCAGGATAGTTGCAGTAATATACCGCAGAGCTGGCGTCGGACACCACTGAGGAAATTGCCCCGTGGCTGTCTGGGAGATTCACACTAGAGTCATGTCCCTGGTAAGGGAGACCCATCTCGGGCTTACACACGAAGTGTAAATACTGTTCAAATTCCGTGCGGTCCACCTCCCCGAGGAGCTCGGCGGGCTGGTTGGGGTCCGCGCTGTCCCGACAGGGCAGGGCCTCGGGAGGGGGCGACGGTTGCCCGGGGCCGGATGGGTGCTGCTGCGGCTGCAGGGAAAAGCCGCGCCCGCCGCCAGCCGCCGGCGAGCTAATTGCGTTGTAGTACAGCTGCAGCGCGCTGGAGGGCGCCACGTGGCCCGGCATTGCAGGACCCGCCTGCTCCAGGCCTAGCCGGGAGTGCATGGGGCCGACAGGCGGCTCCGGGGGCCCCGCGTAGTCCGAGGCCTGAGGATAGCTGTAGGGGCCGGCCGCCGTACAGTCCCCGGGCATCGACGCTGCGAAGAAGGCGGGATCAGGCTCCACGCCGTCCAGCGGGGACGTGTCGGGCGTGGGCAGCGGGTAGCCGTCGAGCGGAGGCGCGCCCAGTCCCTGGCAGTCGCGGTAGTGGCCGCCCATGTGCGGAGGCAGTAGCGGCGGGCCGGCCGGGAAACCCTGCTCGGGAAAGGGCAGGCCCAGGCCGTCCATGGCCACGCGGCCGCCCTCGGCTCCCAGCGTGGCGGCCTGCGGCTCGGCAAGGCCGTGCAGGAAGCCGCCCTCCACCCGCTTCAGTCGTTTCACCTGCTTACGCCTCCGCGGCCGGTACTTGTAGTTGGGGTGGTCCTGCATGTGCTGCACGCGCAGCCGTTCGGCCTCCTCCACGAAGGGCCGCTTCTCCGCCAGAGTCAGGGCTTTCCACGACTTGCCTGCAGGGGCATAGAAAGGTGTAGAGGGCGCCGGGTTTACTCTCTGAGCTCTAGCTCCTAGGCCCCACAGCCCCACCTCTCCCCTCCGACCTTTAATTGAGCAACTAGAGAGGGGAGAAGAGGTCAAGCTAAAGAGTGAAAGTCTGAGACTCCAGAGGCCGAGCTGAGTCCAGACACTTGAGAAAGACAAGAAATCTTGGGTCCTCTACGGGCAACCGTCCCTTCTTGTAGCCTTTAAGAGGTAGCTTCCCAGATCACCCATTCCCGGTCTTTCAAGGAAGTGAAAACGTCCCCTACTCGGGGAATGAGTGGGGGAACCGGCAGAACCAAACCCGCTCGGTTCCCGGGATACAATATGGTGGCCCAGACGCGCGGGGGAAGCCGCTTCCCCAGAGCCCTTGTAGCCGCGCCCCCGGTCACCGGGGTTACCCGGGCTCCAACGACCCAGACCGCTTGGAGTCGGGAGAGGAGGTGTGGGAGGGGAACTGAGGGCCACAGGGAAGAACATGGAAGCATCACACCACTGGCCTCGAACGCAAGGCACGCACCCCTCTAAGGCTCAAGGAAGCGGCTCCGCGATTCGCACCGACGGTGGTCGTGAGCTCGGACTCACCCAACATCTTGCTCAACTCGGCGTTGTGCAGGTCCGGGTTCTGCTGAGCCAGGCGCTTGCGCTCGTCTTTAGCCCACACCATAAAAGCGTTCATAGGCCGCCGGATGCGAGACTCGCCCTTGGCTCGGCCCGCGGTCCCGGACGCCGCCCCGCTGCTCGCCGCCGCCTCGCTCTTCACCTTCATGTCTCCAAGGGGGCTCAGCGACTCGGCCCAGGGGCAGGGGCCCAGCCCGGCCATCACCGCGGGCAGCGCGCTGCGGGTCTGGCTCTGGTCGTCACTGGCGTACCCCGCATCCGGGCTGCTCATGGCGCTCCAGCCCTGCCCCGCGCCTCACAACCCTCCGCCGGACACGCCGCCTCCCCCGACCCGGGGGAGGGGGTGGGAGCGAGGGACAGAGATGCCCGGTGGGCTGCCCAAGTCTCCCGCGTCCGAGCCTGTAACGATGTTCCTGGCCAGTCCCAGCCCACCGCGCAACCAGCTTCCCCGCCGCCCAGTGACACTACGGGCACCCCAGGACGCGGGCCCTTTTCTGCACTGATGTGGCCAATGGTGTGGCGGGGGCGGGACGGGTGAGAGTCCTTAGGCCCACGCCCAGCCCGCCGCCAGAGTCCCAAGTCTCAGCTCAACCCCACGCCCGCCCTTTCCCCTCCCCCGGTTCCGCGCCCAAGGTTACACCTGACCCCGGGAAAACTGGCTGAAGCCGGGCTCTGGCGCCACGTTCCCTCCGACCCGGGAAAGGGGACTCCTGAAAAACTTTCTGGAATGTTGAAGGTATCGCTGGGTAGAAGAACTTGGCCACGATAGTTCGGATGAACACACTAAGCATACACCCCCCCCTTAAATATGATACTTCTATAATTTGGGTTACCATGCAGCTATTTAAAAAGAATAAATCTATGGATATACCATATTCAGAAAGTTTTTTATATTAAGTGGAAAGAATAAGGTAACATTTGAGCATACACTATTACGGGAGCTAAGGATTTTATTTTGGCGGGCAACTTTACCTTCAAGGAACCCCACGGGTGACTTCTTCAAATGTGTTTTAGCAAATGCAGTAGATACTGCTGATAATAAATTAAAAATACATTGTCTCCCCCAAGGACTCAACTATGCTATGTCCGCCATAAATTCTAATTTCTTAAAATAAGGTTAAATACGGAATGACATCCTGTAGCCAATACTCGGCCCTCCTGAAGAATTTAAAACCTTTATTCATAACAGTAAAGCAATCCTTGAAAATTTGTGCATGAAATGTGTGATAAACATAAAAGGTTTTCCATAAATGTTCAGTAAAAGAGGCAAGACTTAGTTTTGATCTCTAAAATGTGGTAACACTAGCAGCAATATTTATCTTAAAGCCCGTCTAATGGAGGAAAGAGCTATCCCATTGCTCAACAAAGTAACTAGCTCTTAGGGGATTCTATACGTTTCTTTAGACTGAAACGAAAATCTGAATGATTTTTCAACTTGTTTTTAAATCTGAAAACTTTTCAGTAAAATTTTTAAACAAGTCCTCACATTGCACTTACATGGCACAGCCCTCCAAATTTAGCCAACCAGTTTATCCTTATAATTCTGTGAGGTAGACACTGTTAACATATCACAGGATAGGAGCCTGAGATACAGTGAGGTTAAGGCATTTTTCTGGGGTCACAGCGCGGAGGAGTGGGATTCATCTCTAGTAGTCTGCCCTGATTGTGAGCTCCTAACCACTAAGCCAAGCTGTTGTGTTTGTGTATGTGTTTTTGTTTTCTAAGGCAATTAGCACAGCTATTTCTGCATAATTCCATAACTTTGCACAGAAATTAATACATCAATCTCCCTAACAGATTTTCTTTGTTTACTGTGAAGGTGTGATGATGAGCTAAGGCTTACATCCGGGATATGGGAAGTAAATGCTACAGCTTTTCTATCAAATTAGAGTAACCAAGTATTGTATCAAGTCTGCTTACTGGTGGCATTCATAAAAACAAAGAAACCCAATGCCTTAGGAAACCTCTGGTCTTCAGTTTCTCTGACATTGCTATTCCCCCCCCAAAAAACTCTTTCACACTGGTTTGAAGCCGAATTTACTTTGACTCTGTGAGAATCTTTGAAGCGTTGGCTGCCCTCCCTCACTGTTAGAAGCCAGTCTTCATACACAGGATAACTTAAGTGATTCTAGTTTCTGGATCTCTGAGTTTCAACCCAGAAAAAAATTTTAATCTGCTTAAGAAAATCATAGACAAGAGTTATTTTTAATGGGTGATTTTGAAGCAGCTGATCTTAACAACCGATTGTGTGCCTTTCCTTTAAAGCTTTGTTTTTTTCTGAAATAAATATGGGCTTGAAAATTAAGCGTAATTGTTTTACAAATTGTTATATAAATAAGGAAACTATAGGAGTGAAGAGAAAAATCATTCCATAGCGCCTTGCTCCTTGTTTTCTTGGTGGTCTTCTTTAATTTTTCTGGATAATAATATCTTTGCAAAGATCTTGAAGCAGATTTTGTATCAGTGCAAAAGTTTTTATGAACAGTTTCGTTAGATTAGAGATCAAAAACCAAACAAAAACAATGCCCTTTCCAGAATCCATTTTTATCTGCCTATATTAATCTATTCAATTAGTTCTGTAAATAAATAAAATAAGTAAAATAAAATAGGGTATAGGAAATTCAATCCAAGTGTGACTAAAAAAAAATGTATATGCGTGGATTTACCCTTGTACACTTTCTTCGTTTTCTCGTTTTCTTCCTGGCCCACACCATTCCAGGGAGAGGTGCAGAGAGAAACTGATGAGGGAATACAACCTGGAGGATCTCCATTATTACTTGCACGTGCTTCTGGAGACTGCTGATTTTTGTTGGGCAAGATTACTGAGAACTCAGGTGAAAACACAGCATCGATAAGATGGAGCGGGAGATTCAGATTTTGCGTCCTTGCCCCACTTCCTAGACCGCCTTCCCTGGCAGTTATAAAGTAGCAGTTTACTTATATTTGCTAGTTGGGAATTACGGTGGCTTTTTAAGACTAGTCCCTTTTACCTACCGTTACCTAGATCTAAATTCTTCTGATCATTCACTTGTCCTGTATTTTGGGGAGCGGGTGCTGGGAGCTGCGGCGCCGCAGACCAGTGCGTGGTGTGTGTGGACTCTTCTATTTCGGTCTCTTTACTAAACGCGATGTTGGAAGTCGAGCTGTAGACGTTATCAGAGCCAGCCACAAATGCCACATGAAAAGCAGCAAACATCCGGACTGGTTTCCTGCAAGCCTTGCTTTTCTCAACACGAAGATTTACGCGGGGGATTCGGGCGGGGGTGGGGGACGACAAACAAGTTTCGCGAGTAAGAGCCTCGTGCACCCGCTCGTGTAGCCGGCGTTTGCACCGCACAGTCCAGGATCTCTGGGTTCCTGGCTACTAAATGCACTCACGGTCCCCAGGCCAGACTCGAGGCTCGAAAGGCTGGGCGAGGAAGCGACTAGCGCAGGAAGAAGCTGTGCCCGCTGCCACTTGGGGCCTTTGTCCAGTGGGTGCAGAAATTAACCCGGGTAGGTGACGAGCTGTGGCTCAGACCCGGGGGGAGTCGGAGCTGCGCTTTTCCCCGGGTCCCCGAGTGCGCAGGCAAAAACTGAGTGATTTCCTGCAGGCTTTTGTGTTTTCGATGCTCGGGAAGCGGGAGCTAGACGAAGGACTTTCAACTCGTTAAGGAACGCAGTGGGCACCTAGAGAGATCCGGGTTGGCTCCGGAGAGCAAGTCCTTGGGGGCGGGGAGGGGAGTGCGCGCCGTAAACCCAGGGAAAACGATGAATAGACAATGGTATCCCTGGAACAAAGCACAACAATAAGGCCTTTGCATTTATAAATCGCGCGCGGGTGGCGGCCTCCGGGAGCCCGGCGGGAGGCGGCGTGCGGCGGCAGAGCGCGGCCGAAGCTCCGCACCTCCCAGGTAGGGCCGCGCAGCCCGACGCCGCCGATTCGCACCGCAAGCCCCGGCGCCGACAGGGCGGTGGCGCCGGGGGTCTCGATACCTTGCGCGTCTCTTCCCTGTCCCCGGGTCAGTCCCCCGTGGGTCCGGGATGCGAGGTCGAAGGTCGCGGGCGGGATGGAAGAGGTGAAGGGGACGGAGTGGCCTGGAAGACGGGGCCACACGCTCCACCGCTCCACCCCAACGCTCCTCAGGGTCGGAGCCCCACGGACGTGGCACCGTACTCTCGGCCCTAACCCCTCTGCTGTGTGGGAGCAGGAAAAGGGCGACGGGCGAGAGGGGCTTTGGGGATGCCCGTTCTGCACGAGGATGGGAGGCGTGTGTTTTGCTTTCACACCCTGTCGAACTCCCTCCATGCGAATCCCGCCCCAGTACTCCGACTCCTCGAGGCCGCCCCCAACCGCGCCCTGGCAGCTGGCGACTTCTCGGTCGCAACCCTGTTCCCGCTTGGCTCCGCCTGGGGTTTGCACCGGCGAAGCAGGAAATGCGCTGTTCCCGGTCCACTTCCCTGCTCAGAAACTCGCCCGCGGGGGTGTTTCTTAGATCCCCCCCCAAGCCCCAGCTGTGGTCCTGATTGAACTGTGGGCGCCTTCCCTTTATTATCCCGCAGAGAGAACCTCAAAGTCGCGGGGGTTTGAGGGCAGAGGGCCTTTGGGGTAAAGGAGAAGGCAGCGCAGCTCCCTCTCCGTTTCCCGTGGGCACGCTGTCCTGCCGTGCCCTTCATATCTGCCTTAGGACTTGAAGGGAATTTCAGTAGCGCCATGACTTCTATGCACCCGCTTCTCCTAACCTCCCACTCCCACCCTCTCACACCGTAGAAGAGGCCAGGGTTTTCCTTGTAAAGCCGTATCTTCAACTGACCGGTCTTATCAGCCCACAAGCCCACGCAAGCAGAACACTTGCGCTCCCACCCAAAGGCGAGCAGTCATGGCCCCTGCCTTGGAGGAATGCAGAATGCAGTACCATTAGTCTTCCTCTCTGATTTATTCACTTCCAGCTGGGTGTTCTAGGCCTGTTCTCCTGTGATCATTTGTTCCTGGCTTGTAAAGGGGAAGCGGACATCTGTAGGCCAGGCACTCTGAGATTTTTTTTCTAGTAGAGGTTAAGAAGTTTCCTTTCCACCGAGAAAACTCTGGCTTGCCCAGTTTCCCTAGTCAGCAGGGCTGGGTTCGGACAGGTGGTTGGTTAGGACCAGGTGTGTGTTCTGTGATCATGGGAGTGATCAAAGTTAATAGGTCATAGGACAGGTCACTCCTGACACTCTTCTGTGCAACCTCTGCCACAAGCATAACGGATTTTCAAATGGGCACCTGAGTTGGCTTCCAAAGTTTCTAAGCAGGGGAGAAAACATAGGGAATCCTTGCAGCTTCCTTGGCAGTTAGCCTTTCATGAACCTCTGTGGCCTGAATTTTCTTCTCCCATTTCTTTGACCTTGCCAAAAACATTTGTCAGTACTCTTTAAGGCCAGCACTATTCTCTCACCCTCTCCTTCATCAGCTGGGTCTTCAGTCACTGAACACCTGAAATCTCACCTCTTCTGAGAATGAACTCCAGTCCTGTTCCTTTTCTGAACCCATTCAGCATGGAAGTACAGCCCAAGAATGTACATATTCACATGTGGTTATAAGGCATAAGCAAATTTCTATCTTGAGGCATTTTGTGTATCCAAAACCTTGAGTATTTTTTTCTTCATAATTGTAGAGAAAAAAGTTTCAGATACATTCACTCACCTGATTCTCAGAGTGGCCCTGGAGGTACACAGCCTTTGTTATAATCCCCATTTTTCAGACAAGGAGATTGAGACAGAACAAGGATAGGGGACCTGCTCAAGTTCACATGACAGGATGCTTGGACTGCCTGTTTGCCCTTGTTCTCAGTGGTGGGTCTTGGTCTGAATTTCTTTTCATGTCACGTCTACAACTCATGAAGGACCTGATGGTGTTTGTAGGGACTAACTAATGACAGTGGACAGGTAGAGATGGATTAGGATTCTTGCACAGAAGCTTCCAGTGCAGTCCCTAACCAAGTCATGGTCATTTCCTTAATACCAGGATGCGGGGCTGTAATAAGAAAGCATTTTCATTTGGAAGATCTACAATTAGGTATTTTTATTAGATCACATAATCAAAGCCCTAGCAGACATTTCATTTATTTTGAGAATTATTGAACAATCTGTATATTGTGAACACATTCTAATTCCACTGGAGTTATGAAATTATGAAAAAATGAAAACAGTTCAAGGTTACATGGGGATAAAGTTCAAATATAAGGAAGTTGGGGTCTTCAAAGCTCTGGTTCTGTAATTCCATTAGTTTAGACAGAAAGAGATTCAATTATACGAAATTTTTGGGGTCCTGTCACATGTTAAAGTTTATGTTGTTAGTCTCTAGACCTACTGCTGACCAAGCCTTTTTTTTTTTTTTAAGATTTTATTTATTTATTTGACAGAGGGAAAGACACAGAGATAGCACAAGCTGGGGGAGCAGCAGAGGGAGAGGGAGAAGCAGGCTGTCCACTGAGCAGTGAGCCCAATTCGAGGCTTGATCCAGGACCCTGAGATCACGACCTGAGCTGAAGGCAGACACTTAATGACTGAGCCACCCAGGCGGCCCTGACCAAGTCTTTGAGGCATAACAATGTATAGGTGGCAGCTAGGTAAATTAAATTCTCTCCATTCTTTTTGCTGTTTGGGAGAGTAATGGATGGCAAATATCAATTTTATTTTATGAAGTAGAAAATTAAAGCACAGAGCCTTTGGGTAATTTGCTTAGTGTTTTCAAAGGAATCTAAAAGACAAAAGAATAATTTATTTATTTAGTGAACAAATAATTCTCTAGCACCTGTAAGTCTGAGGCTCAGTGCATCCTGGTTCATTGGTTATGAGTATAAATTTGGGAGTTGAACTGCTTGGGATTGAATTCACATTCTACAGTTTATCAGCTATGTATCCAAGGAAATGAGTTAATTGTTCATAAATGGCTTAGAATAGGGCCTGGCACATGGTAAGTGTCACACAGGTATTTAATAATGAAATAATAATAAAATTTAAATTAATGCATGCCAGCATATGAAGACATGTTGGATTTATTTTAAAGAGCTACCATAGTACCGAAGGTAAATGCATTGTAACAATTAAATATTTTCAAGGAAAAAAGGTTAAGGGCATTTTATAATATTGTAGCATTATTATAACTAGTAATAACTAACATTATCCTGTTTTCATCAAAATTGTCTATTACACTGGTGAAGCTTTTAGAGAGTTCCATAAACTATTGTGCATTTTCCAATTATATGTGAATATGAACATTTTAATTTTGGTGGTGAAAATATCTTTGTTGTGTGCTTGTCAATCTTCTAAAATTGTGTTGAGTAGCAAGGAAAAAAAATACATAGAATCATAAAACATTCAGTATTCCATTAGAAATGCAAAGAGATACCTTGCAACAGTACTTACTTAAGTAAGTCTAGATTCTTCTCCTAAAGTCACAAAGACAAAGTTCAATTTTGAGAACTATGCCTGGTACACATATATTTAAAAGAAAAGTAACCCACTGCACAAAACTTGCCTGGATCTTTCAGGGTAGTATAATGAAAAGATCATAAAGTCTAGTTGTGGTTGTTCAATAACTTGCCACTAGGTAAATGGTGAGTCTGTTAAACTGCCTCATACTCAACTTCTTAAAAAAAAAAAAGAGGATAATACCTCATGTCTTCCCAACTTTTCCAGATAAAGATAAGAATAAAAGTCACAAAGACTTTAGCAAAGTAGAAGTGCTGAGTGAAGGCGCCTGGGTGGCTCAGTGGGTTGAAGCCTCTGCCTTTGGCTCAGGTCATGATCCCAGGGTTCTGGGATCCAGGCCCGCATGGGGCTCTCTGCTCAGCAGGGAGCCTGCTTCCTCCTCTCTCGGCCTACCAGTAATCTCTCTCTCTCTGTCAAATAAATAAATAGAATCTTTAAAAAACAAAGATTAAAAAGAAAGTGCTGGGTGAAACTGCTAGTGTGTGTGTGTGTGTGTGTGTCCATGAATGTCTGGGTATATATGCATTTAAAGAAGATTTTATGTACAACATATATACATAGCAAATTGAGTATAATGGAAGTAAGGATTGTAGAGAAGACTATACTACTTTGTGCTGTAATGGAATGCTGCTGTTTTTAGAGTGAAAAGCCTTGTTTTTAAACTAATTACTATGCAGGAGTTCTCACCTTTGATTCTAGGACAAAGCAGATGCTGTTTTTATGAGCTAAGACTATGGGATTTACTGGAGAGCCATTATTTTAGGAGAGCTAATATATTATTTCAGTGGTTAATTTAAAATTGGAATTTGGAGACAAATCGACAACTTTCTTTTTGACACTTCAGTTTTACATAACATTTCCCTGGAACTCACCTGACATTTACGTTATCCTAGGATAGAAAGAGAACGTATAACCCACATCTGCTTTTTTCCAAGTTTCATACGATTACCATAGTGAGAATTTGGAGACGTGGAAATGTCTTACATGTGAAATATCACATTTTGCACTAATATATGACAATGTTTGCTACTACAGACATATATATGTGTATATATATAAAATATATATAAGTTTATTACTTATACAGTTATGTATATATATACACATACATATATATACTTATACAACTATATAGCTTATAATATAAAATATATAAAAATATATATATTTTTAACTTATTTTGAAACAACTTCAAATTTAGAAATTCCAAGGATAATATAAAGAACTGCATCATCTTCCCTGAGACACTTTGCTAACATTTTATCTCATTTGCTCCATCTCTATCTAAATAAAGACATTTCCACACATTTATTTATTATTTTTAATATTAATAAATAAATCAACTATATATTAATTTTATATATAAGTATAAAATTACACATTTAATATTACATATCAAAATAATATTTTAATTATTTGATTATTTTTTCTAAAAATGTGTCAATATAAAGAACAATATAGAATACATATGTTAGTTATCATTAACATATTAAAATGTTATATATGTTATATATAGTATATATAAAAATAATAATAAATTAATGAAATACCAATACATTATAGATACCACATAACAATTAATACATCAGTGTATTATTTTAGATCTTATACACTAAAAATAGACATGTATATATGTATGTCACTAGCCTTTTTCTGAACCAGTTGAGAGCAAGCTGTGACATCATTTCTCACTCATTCTCCATTCTCCATGGGACGCTCTTCCATATGACCACCAACTAACCAAACAAATGAGGGAGTTAACCTTATTACCATACATCTAACATTACTGCCATTTAAGCCCCATGCCCAATTCAAATTTTGCAAACTACTCCAACAAACTTTCTGTTTTTTCTGGTCCAACATTCAATCCACAATCACACATTGCATTTAGTTATCATGTCTCCTCACACTTCCATCTGAAACAGTTCCTCATTCCTAGAACTTCCTGTTTCTTATAACCTTTATAATTTTGAAGGAGGCAGGGATTTCATTCCAAAAAGATGTTCTATAACTAAGTCTGTCTGATATGGGCTCATGCATTCTTGGCAAGAAAACTACTGAAATGAGGGGTGCCTAGGTGGCTCAGTAGTTAAGTGTCTGCCTTCAACTCAGGTCATGATCCTGGAGACCCGGGATTGAGCCCCACATCAGGCTCCCTGCTGGGTAGGAAGCCTGCTTCTCCCTCTCTCACTCCCCCTGCTTGTGTTCCCTCTCTAGCTGTGTTTCTCTCTGTCAAATAAATAAATAAAATCTTTTAAAAAAAAAGGAAGAGAGAAAGAAAGAGGAGAAGAAGGGAGGGAGGGAGGGAGGAAGGAAAGAGGGAAGGAAGGATTCCTTCTTTATTCAATGGTTAGTCATCTTGAACTAATATTATTTGTTTGGATGTTCAAGTTGTTGAAGATTTGGCCAGCCAAGATTTAGTGTCAAAGATCTGGACACCTTTCAAGCTGGCTCCGGTATCCTTTTGATATGCCCTTATCAATCTCTGTCCATTTGCTTACTTTCTGGCAAAATAGGATATTCCAGGATCATCTTGAACTTCTCTTGCCTCTGTCCTGATTCAGTCATTTCTCCAAGGAGTCAAGAGTATCTTTCAGTGGAGGATGGGATTTAAAAACCAGAATATGCCTTCTCATCGATACTGGGATACCGTTGCTTCTACATACACTCAGCAGACCAAGCTAGGACATATGCACACACACGTGTGTGTGTGTGTGTGTGTGTGTGTGTGCGCCCGCACGCGTGCACATATACCCACAAGTGTGTCTTTATCTACCTCTAAAGTCCATTAAAACCATGAATTAATTGAAGGTACCTCCAGTTCCAGTCCAACATCTCAAAGTTCTTGCTAGCCCACTCCCTTTCCATATTTGAAAATCCCTTTTCCAAGAGTAAGAATTCTGGTTCATATTACCCTCAATATATTTGCATATTTGCTCACTATAATCAGTCTTCCTAGTGCTCCACCTGCCTGCTCCTGGCCCCCCTTTTCTTGGCTTCTAGACACATAAATATCTCTGTGCACATCTCCACTAGGGCTCTACATTTCCATATTTAGAAACAAGGGAAAGTAATAATTGTTTAAATGTATTTTAGGGGGGCCTGGGTATCTCAGTTGGTTAAGCATCTGCCTTCAGTTTAGGTCATAATCCCGGGGTCCTGGGATTGATCCCATGTCAGGCTCCCTGTTTAGCAGGGAGCCTGCTTCTCCTTCTCCTGTCTCTCTCCCAACTTGTGTGCTCCCTTTCTCTCCCAAATAAATAAAATCTTTTTAAAAGTTTATTTTAAAATTGCTCATAACAAGTATAAAATGTGACCATAAACTATATTAATCAGTTTTCTTTACTATCTTTACTTGCTAGGAAATTCTTCAGGAAAAAATTAAAAACAAAATTATAAGACATTATTTTTACTTGTTTCAAATGAAGTCACCCAAACTTCTGGAACTACAGGATTATACCTTTAAAACCAAGAAAATAGGGGCATCTGGCTAGCTTAGTCCGTAAAGCATGGGACTCCTGATCTTGGGATTGTAAATTTGAGCTCCAACATTGAGTGTAGAGATTACTTAAAGATAAGATTTAAAAAAATATATTCCTTGGCTTCATTCAAAGCTAAAGCAAAACTAAAGTTTGGCTTGACCTTGTAGGATTTCTTTTCCTAAAAGTTATAAGGAAGTGGGGCACCTGGGTGGCTCAGTCAGTTAGGCATCAGACTCTTGATTTTGGCTCAGGTCATGATCTCCAGGGTCGTGGATGAAGGCCATGAGGGGCTCTGCTCTCAGTAGGAAGTCTGCTTGTGATTCTCGCCTTCTCCCCTCCCCTCTTTCCCTCTGCCCCCCCTCCCATGTATGCACATGTTCTTTCTTTCTCTAAAATAAGCAAATAAATCTTTTTTTAAAAAAAAAGATTTTATTCATTTGACAGAGAGAAACACAGTCAGAGAGGGAACACAAGCAGGGGGAGTAAGAGAGGGAGAAACAGGCTTCCCACAGAGCAGGGAGCCCGATGTGGGGCTCGATCCCGGGTCTCCAGGATCATGACCTGAGCCGAAGGCAGTCGCTAACCAACTGAGCCACCTAGGCGCCCCGCAAATAAATCTTTAAAAAAAAAAAAACTATAAGGAAGAAAGGGGGAATAAGCATTAAATAATATTTTTCTAGAAGTGTTAGTAGAATTTGTGGCTGCTTTGAGGAAATACTTCATAAATATATTGCCTCTCCCCTCTGTCAGCCATGCCCACACAGACATTACTCTTCATGATCTTAAGTGAAGAAAATAATGCATAACATGACAGATTTCATGACTTGCCCAAAGTGCAGAAATTGACCAATCTCATTTACACTGCTTCTATGCATGATTGAATTCCCATGAGTCATTTCCATCTTCAGCATGAGAGAAAAAGTTCAGTGGAACTATATTAAAGAAGACCAAACATGGAGCCTCTAGGCCAGGCTCAGCCCTTTCCTGCATCTTCCAGGGCTGCTTTCTCTCAGCATAGCTCAGGACCTGCACTGCTGGCATTCTGCAACCCACAGTGGTACAAGTTCAAATGCAACCGACACCCAGGGCACAGAACAGGGTCTTCTCTGCTTGGGAAATCTCTTCTCCCTTTCCAAAACTAAAGGAGGAAAGTCTTGCTGGGCTATTTCTTCAAAAAACATGATGATCAAACATCCTAAAGCTGGAAGGATCAGCCTCCAGTTAAGCAGAGACCACGGGCATGAATGATTTAACAAATATTAGTCATATGTGTATGTATTAACTGGTTTGGTCATTGCATGTGGCAACACTTACAAAATATATTTAATATACCAATTGAGTTTTAGGACAGTTGTTCAAATTGAAACTTCAATTCTTGAGTAGTTTAAGTCTTTAATACTTGAAAGACTTAGGCTAATTTGATTTTGCCAATTATACATGATTATATTTTAATAGCATATTTATAAAAATGAGTAATGTAAATACTTTTCAACACTCTTGGATAACATTGTATTTGGGTACATTTTAACAGTGAACATTTCCAGTGCTCGATCATCCTATGTAATCACCAATCATATATAATCACCAGTGCTTGAGCATCACATATAATTTCCAGTGGGTAGGTATCCTACCCATTATGGTAGCTTATACAGTCCCAGGCTACCATAGAAATTAGAAATTAGCCCTTACCTATTCACTCCCACTTCTCACTACTCTTTGTTGCCATATTCTAGCCAACTGACCTCTCACTGTTTCTAAAGTCAGCCAAGCTTAGTCCTCCTCAGAGCCCAAGTTCTCTTCCTTTTGCATGGAACCAAGGTTCCCCGTATTTTTCTCTGGCGAACTCCCTCATTCAATGACACCTGCTCTGAGACCATTCTACCTAAAATAGCTGATGTCTACCATCTCCACCTCACCCATGTCACACTCTGTTCTCTCACCTGCTTTATTTTATTGTTTTATATTTATTTGTTTACCATCTGTCCCTGAAGTATTATCTATGTTGTGCCTCGCTGGCTCCACTGTCCCCAGGACAGCTGGTATTGGCACATCATGGAAACTCTACAAGATTTGTCGAGTGAATGAAAGATCGCCTGGGATGGAGTTCACTAGAGGATTTGCCTATACCCTCATTTGGACCAAAACCAGGGACACTTTGGACTGCTGGTTATTCTCATTACTATGCATTTTCATGTCTTGTCATTTCTTTAAAACACTCTTCCCCCTTTGAGCTTTTATTGCCTTAATTGAAGCCTCATTAATGATGTCACTTTAAGGGGAGGAATGTTCCCTATGGACATGTATTTCATTAACAGAGTATTATCTCTCAAAGTAACTAAGAACTTTCAAAAGAAGGGTGATGGTTATAAGAGCCTCTAAATAATTTTGACTGATTAGTTATCTTAATCCAGTTGCCAGTTAATTGTGTTTGTTTGTGATTAAGAATATGATTTTCACCTACCCCCACCCCAATCTCCCTGTGTTTGGAGAAAGCCAATCTTCCTCCTCGCTTCATATCTATAGCTAACTCTTTGAAGGTGTTTGCCGAGGGGATGAGACCAGAGCTATCACCTGGAGCCAGGAGCTGGGAGGAAGGAATCTCTACCAAGCCACCTGCAGGTTGACTAAGAAAGACCCCTACGCCCATAGCAAACAACAGGGAGATCTGAGGACAGGAACCCTTTCCCTGCCCCCTCTCTCTATGCTCAGGGTGCTATTTTTAGGGAGAAAATGACTTCATAGTTGAAATGCTGATCCAAATGAAATATTCTTTAAAGCACAGCTTCTCAAACCATCTGTGGAGAAGGATCACATTTTTCCTTTTATTCCCAATCTGTCACACACTGGTTCTTTCAAAATACAATAAAAGTAAACCACTAGAAAAATGAAATAACAAAATCATACAAAATACACGCTTACATTTTTTGTCCTTTGCCCCTGTCATACAACCTCCAAAACTCTCAGATTGCTACC
The DNA here is from genome assembly GCA_004023965.1 of Spilogale gracilis. NCBI lineage: Eukaryota > Metazoa > Chordata > Mammalia > Carnivora > Mephitidae > Spilogale > Spilogale gracilis. The sequence goes on from PITA01003159.1 coordinate 39,513, forward strand.
AAAGTTCCATCCTGCTTACTTGCAGATCTCTACTTGGCCTACAGGCCAGGTAGGAAAGGGGATAGACCTCTTGAGAGCCTCTCCCAGAAAACCTGGGGCCTTAAAACAGCAGCCCTTTTATTGTTTTTGCAATTTTGGGTTCCTAGTCCTTCTTTAATTTTTTTTAAAGGAGCTATCAAACTGATTATAAAAGTGAAATAAGATGAAAACTTGCATCACTAATAAGCCACAAATCAACTACCCATTCCTGACATTATTAACTGCTGAACAAAGAGCCAGTTTGCATGTGAACACATTCAGCTTCTCTGATTTCTTGTGGGTGTAGGAGTGAAAGGCCTGGAAATGAAACTCCATCAAAGAGGAAAGGGGGAGTTGATCCTTTTAGATTAACCTAAACTTCTAATCACCTGCTTCTGAGTCACAGACTTGAATTCTTTCTCCTGCTGCCAAATTTAAACCTGTGTTATTAGCCGTAACTACTTCTACACATCATCTATATAAATTATTATTATATTTATATACATCTCTGTATAAATGGTCTATTGTATTTATATAATATGTAATAAATATAATAATATTATATACAATAAATATTATGTATTTATATTATAAGTAAATATTATATATAAAGGATGTAGTCCTTTATCTAGAGCATTTAGGGCTCTAACCTCACAGGTGCCGAAGTGTGCCGCTCCTGTAGATGGCATGTAATAGCCCCGTGACTTGTGAGGTGCCATGCATCTTTCTAGTAAGGTTGGACTTAGGGCATCTGAGTGGCTCAGTCAGGCATCAGACTCGTGATTTCAGCTCAGGTCTTAATCTCATGGGTCATGAGATCAGCAAGGAGTCTGCTTCTCCTCTTGCCTTCTGCCCCTCCCCTCCCATTTCATGCATTCTCCCTCTCTAAAATAAATAAATTAAAATAAAATAAATTTTAAAAATATCAGGTTTTTTGGGCAAGCTCTCCCTGCCATCCCCCACCCATCCTGACTTCTAAGTATGTAGTTCACTTGGATCTCTGGCTGCTCCAAAGCCCTCCATTTATAACATTGTTAGTTTGTTTGTTTTATCTCTTCTTATTATTACCATACTAAGACCTTTATTCAGAGAGTTTGAAATTGTTAATTGATAGAAAATTGCATTTGACCTATTCATCCAAAATTCTTCCCACCCTAAATTGCAATTAGCAGTAGTCCCAAAGATGCTTAAGTGGTCTAGTCATATTCCGTCCATTTTAAATTTCTTTATAAATAGCTTACTTGAATTCAAATGATCTTATTCAAATAATTTTCAAATTACCTTATTTTAGCATTTCATGTATCAGCAGATTTTCTCTATGCCAGGCGTCAGCAAATACCTTCAAGGCTTTTAGAGCAAGACCTGTCTATAAGGAAAAGATCTAAAATTGTGACACTATCAAAATTGTTACACCATAGAGTAATACACAAGGGATAAAAAGGATTTCTTCTGTACATTTATTTTCAGATATAATGGGCTTGCATAATACACTTAAAATGGTATGTTGATTTATTTTTTAATTTTTTAAAAGTTTTAAAACTCTAGTTAGTTAACATACAGTGTAATATTAATGTCAGGTGTATAATACAGTGATTCAGCAATTCCATACAACACCCAGTGCTTATCACAAGTGCACTCCCTAATCTCCATCACCTATTTCTCTCATCCCCCACCCACCTCCCCTCTGCTATGTTGGTTCTTTTTTTTAAAGGGGAGGAATTGCTTTTAAAGCACATGAATATGGAAAAGTGCTTTGTTGTTTTGCAAAATATAATAATATTTATACAGCACTTTGCAAAGTATTTTTATTTACATACTTCAAATTAATCTTCAAAATAACCCTACCGGTTAGATATTCTAACTGCTTTCTTTTTTTTTTTCCCCACAAGAGGAAAATGAAGTTCAAAGAGATAAAATGACTCACTCAGAGTCACAAATCTAGGAAGGATTGGATCCTTTGATCCCACAATTTATGTTTTTTTACTGTTCCACACTGTTAACATGGCTTCCCATGTATAAAGAGGCCAATTCTACCTTCTTGTTAGTCCGTGTTATTCTCACAGAGCTGGAAGGACTTCAGCTGTCTTAGATAACAGTGAGCTCTCCAGCCTGGCTTGAAGAGTAAGCTCAACATGGTTTTCATTCAATATTTTTGCAGTGGTCCGTTCTATGCATAGACTAATATGGTAACACAGTATCCTAAATTTAGCTTACCATCTTGGACTGCAAGGGTAGCGTGCTTGAAGCAGTGTCTCCCAGACTCCTTGCCAGGGCCAAGGCAATCTGTGTTGTAAGCATCCCGTGGTCCTCTTCCTGAGGAGGAACACTGCATACATATTAAAAGTAATAAAGTGTCAATGATATGCAAGAGAATTGTTCCAACATAGAGGAAAACCACAATGTATGCTAGCTTAAATATATTGTACCTTTAGTACTATTATTCCTGAAAAACAAATAAGCAAAAGAGATTCCTTAGGTTCTTAGGCCCTGATTGTTGGTAAATTATAAAACTTCAGAGGGGACGCTCTTCTTCATCTTACCATTTTTTTCCATAAAACGGATGTAGCCTTGCCATCTTTGGCCTTTTGCCAAATTTTGACTCAAAGTTTTTTTCAGGGACATCCCCTTCTGTGATTCCCATAGAGTCTTCCTCCCAGAAAGAATTAATTATTTTTATCTTCCATAGCTATTTTTCAAAAATGTATTTGTTTAAGGAATCTCTACACCGAACGCAGGGCTCAAATTCACAACTTAAAGGTCAAGAAACAAAAGTTCTTCCAACTGACCTCACCAGGTGCCCTGCTATTCTTCAAGATTATACTGACAGAGTGTGGACCATGGTCTATCGCAGTTGGTTATTTTTGTTAAAATTGGTCAGCAGTCATATTCCTCTTTATGCCACTTTTACTTCCTTATATCAAAGTAAGGCAACTAATAAATACTAATTAATTGTAATTGCAATTTGACAAGAACAGTGAAAAAGAAGATGGTATCTTTTCACCTTTCTTAAATCTTATTTCTTGTGTGTCCAGCTTATTTCAATTGCTAGAGGCTTAAGTTTTCATATTTCTGGACACATACAAAAAGAATCAATTAACCTATATCAAATACATATCCATCACAGAATTAACCCTGGAATTTCTTCTTTTTTTTTTAAAGATTTTATTTATTTGACAGAGAGAAACACAGCCAGAGAGGGAACACAAGCAGGGGGAGTGAGAGAGGGAGAAGCAGGCTTCCCGCTGAGCAGGAAGCCTGATGTGGGGCTGGATCCGGGGTCTCCGGGATCATGACCTGAGCCCAAGGCAGTCGCTTAACCAACTGAGCCACCCAGGTGCCCCTACCCTGGAATTTCAAGTAATATTAAGAAGGTTCAAAATGGCAATCAAAATTATTTATAAGCAATTGCCGAGCATTCATATGTAGATATAACATAATTTTTTAATGTTGTATTGCTACAGTAACAAGGACATTGAAACCCTTTAGACATTTGATTAATAAGAGATGAATCTAGATATGAGATAAATGGATTTTTATACAAGTTTTATTTTAGTAACTCTTCTGTAAGTTTGAAATTATTCCCAGATGAAAGGGTTTTCTTTTTGTAGTTAGATATTAAACTTTAAAAACATGTTTTACTGAGTGAAAGAAGCCAGTCACAAAGGACCACATATTGCATGATTCCTTTTTTATGAAATGTACAGAGTAGGCAAATCCATAGACAGAAAACAGATGATCAGTTGCGTAGGGCTGGGGGGTATGGAAGAACTGGAAGTATGGGGCTGATGGTTAAAAGGTATGGGTTTCTTGGTGGGGTGGTGGAAATGTGATAGACTTGACTGAAGTGATGACTGCACAACTCTCAGTTTACTAATAATCACAGAATAGTTCCCATTAAACAGGTGAGTGGTAATATGTCAATTATGCCATAATAAAGCTGTTATTTAAAAAATTAGAAATCAGAGACAATCTGGAAAAGACACATATTAAAAGTTTTTTTTTTTTTTAATTGAGCACTGGTTGGAAGGTCACAGTCACTTTGGGTCACATCAATCAGGATATTCCCTCCAGTCTTCCCTTCCCCACCCCTGCAATAGACACATTTCTGCATTAGCAGTAAATGAATTATTTTCTCTCCCATAGTAGTTAATAGGAAAATGTTTTAGCACATAAACTGATTGATTTATGATTAGTCATAAGATAACTTTAACATCTGACAAGTTTGATTTTAAACTTCATTTATTATTTTATGTCTTATTTTCAATTTGAATTCAGAGATACTTTTGAAAGAGCTTTTGCTTAAAGCATTATACAAAGCTACCTCAGAATCCTAAATGAGGTGTTTTCTCTTTCCACCTTCCTGCCAGGAATGGGTAAAATGAGTTTTCACCCTCTCTTTCTCAGATTATATGGCTAAAGTATATGGCTAAAATATTAATGAATGTTAAAAAAAAAAAAAAAAGATAAGTTCATGGTGTGCTTGGGTGGCTTAGCTGGGGTTAAGCATCTGCCTTCAGCTCAGGTCATGATCCCGGGATCCTGGAATTGAGCCCGATGTCAGGTTCCCTGCTCAATGTGGGGGCCTACTTCCCCCTCTCCCTTGGCCTGCTGCTCTCCCCGCTTGCGCTCTCTCTGACAAATAAATAAATAAAATCTTCAAAAAAAAAAGATAAATTTACCTTAAGTTATTTAATTTAAAAATGACACTTTTTTTTTTAAAAGACTTTATTTGACACAGAGAAACACAGCGAGAGAGGGAACACAAGCAGAGGGAGTGAGAGAGGGAGAAGCAGGGCTCATTTAAAAATTATTTTTAAATGGCATTTAAGTAATAATAAGATGGGAATTTTTATTTTTAATTTGAGAGACGGAGGTGGGGGAGGGGGCAGAGCAGGTGGAGGGACAGAAGGAAAGAGAAAAGCAGACTCCTTGCTGATGAGCATGGAGCCAGACTTGGGGCTTGATCCTAGGACCCTGAGATCATTACCTGAGCCAAAGTCAGATGCTTAATGGACTGAGCCTCCCTGGTAATGGGGAGAAAACTTTAATATACAACTCTTTTCCATTTCCATAATATTGGTTGTATTATCTCACTTGTTCACTTTGGGACTTGATAAAAATATTCCAGAAAAAAATTATCTTAATGTTCAGTAATACTAAATAAGGTCAGGGATTGCATGAACTTGAAAAATATTTGTGTAGGAGGAAATTTTCACCTGTAGTCTATATCTCATCTTCTTATGTAAGAAAATAAAAAGTTTTACAAATGATTTAAAAGCCCATGACCATGTTCTGTTCTTTAGTTTTCTGAGGACTCAAAATGACCAAATAGGGGCGCCTGGGTGGCTCAGTTGGTTAAGCGACTGCCTTTGGCTCAGGTCATGATCCTGGAGACCCGGATCGAGCCCCACATCCGGCTCCCTGCTTGGCGGGAAGCCTGCTTCTCCCTCTCTCAGTCCCTCTGCTTGTGTTCCCTCTCTAGCTATGTTTCTCTCTGTCAAATAAATAAAATCTTTTAAAAAAATGACCAAATAGTTATTTCTGTCCAAATTGAGCTGTATACTAATTAGAGGGTATCAACTTTAAGGATGAGTGGCAACATGCCTTGATGTGGAAATTGCTAGAGAGTTCTAGCTGGGTGCAAGTCCACTGGCATTTCCTTGTAAGCAAGACATCGCAGCTGTGGGTCAGGTCAGCCTCATCCTACCACACTGAAAGGTCAGCAAATGATTTTACCAGCTGCTGCTTAAACATTTTATTTGACCTTCTCGCCTCAAAGAGAAATATTTTTCCAAAATTGATGGTGGTAAGTTTTCTGTTTGAAAACATATATTAGAACAGATAGTGAGCATTCTTCTACTAGTTATCAATAAACCAAGGGATTAGTATTCAAGTTTGAAATCTGTGGGGTTTTTTTTTCTACCTAAACAAGTAGTATAATGCAGTCAAAATGAGGAACTTTTACTCATTTGGGGTTCTTTTATCACCCCACGCTTTGGCAGAACTTAGTCATTTTTATTTTTGGCAAGGAAAAAAGGGAGGTTGCAGCCCTATAAAAGAATCAGACTTCTGATAGCTAAATGGATGATTTGCCTGAGCCCACATTAAGCAACTCATGATCTTCCCATAAAAATGGAATTCTCTACTGCTAAAGAAGAGGATAATTCCTAACCTAAACTGAAGAACATTATGAATAAAATTTAAGGTCCAAGGAAAAATATATTCCTTTTATGGTTCCCAAACAAAACAAAGCAACAAAAACAGCTACAATGGAAAATTTGAGCTCGAAATTATGTCTCTAATTAATAATAAATAATCATCCTAATTGTTCATATGGGCTCAGATAAATGCAGCCTCTCCATTTCTGACTCCACATAGTTAAGTGGTGCAGGAGGGTTTAATAATAATTATTATTCTCTATACCGATCTGATGACTCCACTCAGATTTTTAACCTTATGGTTAATTTCAGAAGACATAGCTTCTTAATAATTGCCAGATAACATTTAAAATGATGTGAACATCAGTAGAGCAAAATTCTGTTCCATAATATCAACTACACTCAAGAAAAAAAAAATCAACCACACTCAATAATTGTACGTTCTAGTTTATAATCTCAATTTGAATTCTGACTCAGCAGAGGCAGAGAAATTTTCTAGAAGGGCCAAGTCATTCAGTTTTACGTGTCTTCAGCTTTACTGGGGGACACTTATTCATTCCACAAATTGTTCACAAAGTATTCATTAGTAGAAGGTACCCCCAAATATCTAACAAAATTGTCATCTTTTACCAAAAATCATTAATTCTGTTTGAAATAAATGCATTTTTCTTTGGGGGAAAACTTGCAGTTTTAGAATGTCACCATTTTGACTTACTTTTTACACTGGAATTACTTTCTTAAGTTACAGCAAACACAGACTCTGCCTTAACTAAATGGACATGCTAAACTGGCTCCAGAGTTGATTTGTGGAACTCATTATGGACTTCACAAAGTGTTCAAGGTTACTTTTCAATTTGTTTCAGCCAGAATCAATAAATCTCTCACCTGGTTTCTTTGCCGCACGTATTGTACTGGTTAATCATGTATATATTCAGCACAGCACGTTAGACCTGGAGAGAGCTTTCGGATGCAGGCCACATTGTAACTACCATGCTGTTGAAATGTGAAAACAAAGGAAAACTGCTCCTGTTTATAATTAAGGTGTGATGTGAACTAAGAGCCATAAATAATCTTGCTGGCCAGTTTCCAGGGCCAGAAGAAGGAAGGAGAGAAAGGGAGAGGGAGAAAGAAAAGGGAGAGAGAAAAGAGGGAGGGAAGGAGAGGAAATTATCTTACGAAATTGCTCTGTTGAGGACACTCAACATTTATAAAATTATTTATTTTTTAAGATTTTTATTTATTTGACAGAGACACAGCAAGAGAGGGAACACAAGCAGTGGGAGTGGGAGAGAGAGAAGCAGGCTCCCCACTGAGCAGGGAGACCGATGCGGGGCTGGATCTCAGAACCCTGGGATCATGACCTGAGTGGAAGGCAGATCCTTAAAGACTAAGCCACCCAGGCGCCCCTACATTTAAAATATTACTAATGGGGAGACAGAAGTGCCCAATAAGAAAAGGAGAAATCGTTGTCTCTACAAATATAGAAGTAAGCTTTCTTATACACCTGCATAAGATTTTAAGAGACAGCATGAAATGCTTTTTAGAGACTACATATTCAACTTTAAATTTATATTGGTGGATATAGAAGAGCTCTAGCAGAGAAAATATAAAAATACTATCTTTACAGCTACCTCTTTCCTGTGCTATTTCATTCCTCTCTTTTCTGGATTACCCTACGTATATGTAGAACGACGATTCAAGATTCTAGCTAATGGTGGGGGATATGGTGTGTGTGCCTGAGAGGTTCCCAGTCAACTTAGTTCTGTCCCGCTGAGGCAGGACACGGCTCTGGGCACAAGAACACCAGAGCCCCGTCTTGTGCTTGCTCTGCCCCTAACTAGCTGTTTGGCTTTGGGCTTAATCATCTCGTTTCTTCTTCCATAAAATGGGAGGGTTACACAAGATGACTCTTGAGTGCCTCTCAATTTTCACATTCTAGAATTCTGTAATTCTCCATATGGCAATGAGATTTCAAAACTCCTAACCTCTCTGATGAAGTAGGGAAGTAAAGTATTTCTAAACCTACACATTCTAGTGTGCATAAAAATCACCTGGGGGTATGGTAGGTTTGAGGTAACTTCCAAGAATCTGCATTTTTACCGAGCTGCGGAGGAAATTAAGACCTGGCTTGGTGAAGCCTTGCCTTAGGGATTTCTTAAGCTTTGAAGGAAGAAAAGGCTGTGAAAATCAAGACTTTTTAAATGAATTTACCTAGGGGTAACTTTAACATTCTGAATGAAAATAACCTTGTGCATTTAAGAAATTAACATATATAAAAGACAATCCCAGGAAGAGGGTAGTGGTCATAGCTGGGGGACAACCTCGATTTAAGCCACTATTTCTTGGTACTTGCTGTAAAGAATGAATGGAGATATAGAACTATAAGAACAATGTCTCTATTTTCAATTTTAGTGGAAATTACTGTAACAAAATAAACATTCAAGTTATAAAGCACTATAATAACCTCACATTTACTAAATATAAACTGATCATTTTGTACGCCTTCATACCATTAAGGGTGTTCAGCATTTCTCTTCGGAGTTTTACTCATTCTAAACTTCCATTTTAATCAATCTCACAGATTAATAATGGTGAATCTAGTATCGACCCATCCATTCACTTTTTTTAACAACAGCTGTTTTTTAAATGTGTTTCATATATTATTCAATTCCTTACATAACTTTTAAAATGTACAGTTCAGCGGCTTTTAGTATATTCACAGATATCTGCAACCATAACCACCATCAATTTTAAAATGTTTTCACCACCCCAAAATGAAACTTTTAGGAGTCGCCCCTTGTTTTCCCCCAGACCTCCGTAGCCCTAGGAAATCACAAGCCCGCCTTCTGTCTCTATGGTTTTGCCTGTTGGGATATTGCCTATAAATGGAATCATATACTCTGTGGTCTTTTGTGGTTGGTTTCTCTTGCTTAGCAAGGTGTTTTCGAGGCCCACCCATGTTGGAGCGTATATCAACACTTCATTTATTTCTCTGGGCTATTCATATGACGTTGTTTGGGTGTGCTACATTTTATTTACCCATTCACCGGTTGATAGACACGTTGTTTCTGCTTTGGGGCTATTATAAATAAGGCTGCTCTGAACACTTGTAAGCAAGGTTTTGTACACACTCATACTTTCAGTTCTCTTGGTGTAGAATTACTAGCCCATATAGTAACTTCATGTTTAACCATTTGAGGAACTGCTGAACTGTTTTCCAAAGTGGCTGTACCTTTTTTAAATCTCACCAGCCAAAGTATAAGAGTTCCAGTTCTTCCACATCCTCACCAATACTTGCCATTAGCAGTCTTTTGTGATTAAGACCATCTTAGTGGGTATGAACCAGTATCTCATTAGGGTTTTGATTTGCATTTCTCTCATGACTAATGATATTGAGGATTTTTCCCTGTACTTCCTGGTGATTTGCATATCTGCCTTGGAGAAATGTCTATTCAGACTCTGAAGCCCATTTTGAAATTGGGTGTCTTTTTATTATGGAGTTGCAAGAATTCTTTTTATATTCTAGCTACAAGTCCCTTATCAGATATATGATTTGCAAATGTTTTTCCCCCTGTGTCTTTTCACTCCCTTGATGGAGTCCTTGGAAGCACTCAACTTGTTAATTGTGTTGTCTATTTTGCGTGTTTTTTTTTATTGATTGCTTGTGCTTTTGGTGTCACAAATAAAACTTTTTTGTGTAATCCAAGATCATGAAGATCTATACCTGTTTCCTTTTATGGATTTTATATGACTACCTCTTAAGCGAAGCTTATTTCATTTAGCATAGTGCTCTCAAGGTTGATCCATGTTGTAACATGTGTCAAAGTTTCCTTCATTTTTAGGACTGAATAATATTATATTGTATGTATGTACCACATTTTGTTTAGGTGTTTGATCCATTTTTTTAGTTAATTATTGCTGTTTATGGTGTGGAGTAGAGTCCAAATTTATTCTTCTAATGTGAAATCCAGTGGTCTTGGCACCATTTGTGGTCCATTTATTCTTAGCACAGATAAGTAATTATATTTAAATAACTTTATTATGTCAAATTCTTAAGTGTCAGGGGGAAAAAAATCCAAAGGCTGTTTTAAAAGGTATAGGGCATAATCAGAGCACTTTTGTGTTGTGGGTGACAATAGCATTTCAGGACAGGTATAAAAAACCAAATATGAAGATTTCATATTCTTGTTTCTTCCTTGTACTCTAGATCTACCGTTTTTACTTTTACTGTTGAAAAGTTAACTGTCTCTGCCGGTGCTGCTTTAAGGAAATATTGTAAAACTGAATCATATCATACAAACCATAACTTAAAAGAACTCAATTATCATCATCACCATAATCAAAAAATTTATCATTTCTACTTCCACTTTAGCAGGAAAGTCAGTCACCAAGAATCAATATATACTTGACCACCAATAGGTGGCGCTAGACATTTAGTCAGGATTTCATTCCTTTTAACATTGACCGCGATATGCAGAACTATAAAGTCTCCCACTGGGAAAGAGATAGTGTCTAGAGGGGACCTAAAATCTTTGGGAGAGAATGGACTCTTTTCCTCCTAGTCACGCTCAAATTGACCATAGTGAAAGCAGCAGCTTTCAATGAAACTGATACCAACAAGGATATGTTCTCAGATTCGAGTAGCCCCAACATCCAACAAGAGAAGTCCTTCTTACTGCTATTCAGATAGCCCTTCAGGCCAAGGATGTAATCAAACCCTCTGGAATCTACCGAGGAAGAGGCAGGAAAACTTTGGAAGTGTTTGTCTTTATTTCTTTAAGACTTAAAAGAAAACTCACGTAATAACAGCAGAGAGAGCTCTACATTTACATTTGACTCCAGGTTAGATAGTTATAGAACCAAACAAATGATTGAGAACAAGACAGAATTCAATTGCTTGTATGGATTTCCTGTATTATTACAACACTTGTTAATTTGATCACTGGATTAAATGTTATACATATTTATGCCTATACACATCCTATTGATGGTTGTTACATTAATATTGAAAAACATAGTTTAAAAACTCACTTTTTACACTAAAAAGCTACACTATACAACAATATATATACTGGGCAGACTGTTTCAGATCAACTGTATTTTTATCTGTGTTGCCTTAGACCACTGAGGACTTCTACTTTGTTTCAAACAAGTAAGCCCCGTGCTATCATTTAATCTAACCTACAGAAGTCTAATGTGGAAGATAAAGCCATAAAACAAACCACAAAACAAACAACCCTGTACTCTACAACCCAGCCCTAGAGTCTGTTCAACTCTTCCTGTAAAAATCTAGGCTTTGGATAAACTTGCAACACTATGAGATTTGTCCGAGGGTCCTGAACCAAATGCTGACCTTTTTAGTTCTAGGACCTCACCTTAGTCCTAGAGCAGTCCAGCTTAGCAAGACTTTTTTTTTTTTTTTTAACCTTTTCCTGACTTCTTTGAAAGAGAGGAAGGTTTCTTTATCTACATCTCAGCATCTTCGGTGAGGGTTAAAAATCCTACTTTCTTGGGGTGCCTGGGTGGCTCAGTTGGTTGGGCGACTGCCTTCGGCTCAGGTCATGATCCCGGAGACCCAGGATCGAGCCCCACATCAGGCTCCCTGCTCGGCGGGAAACCTGCTTCTCCCTCTCTCACTCCCCCTGCTTGTGTTCCCTCTCTAGCTGTGTTTCTCACTGTCAGATAAATAAAATCTTTTTTTTTTTTAATCCTACTTTCTTTATTTTGTTATTTCTAAAGTACAAAGTATTACCAAGGAAGATGGCCCAGCCCCCAGCCCCAACCCCACTCCCCACACACTATTTGGAATATTCTCAGGCATAGCATCCTATAGTAGAAAGTATCCACTATGTTGACTACCACTACATGGAAAATATATGGATAGAATCAGCAGAATTTGTTCTTATTGTTCCCAGTAATGCAATGCATGAAGCTTCTTCACAACTTTTTCTCCTTCCAGTGATAAAAGCTAAACATTTCAGATTTCCAATTAATTAAATTCCAGCCAAATACACTGAGATTTTCTTGGTTTACTTAGAATTATATTGGTTCATTTTTTATTTACTCCCACTCATCTTTAGCAAGTTAGGTTTATTCATTTCTTTAGCATTTATAAGAAACTATTGTCCTTCTGGTCAGGCCTCCATTGGACACCAAATATACTTACATTTTTATCATACCCCAGGGAACTACTTGAAGGTAGGAGAGCTTTTGGTACATTGAATAGATTCACATGCTTACCTAATAGTGTTTTTCAAAGTAGGGTTCATAAGCCTTAGGAAACCTCAGACATTCTTAGAGATCTAAGGATTTCTTTTCTTCTCTTTTCTTTTTTTAAAGATATTATTTATTTATTTGAGAGAGAGAGAGTGAGTGAGAGAGAGCATGAGAGGGGAGAAGGTCCAAGGGAGAAGCAGACTCCCCGCAGAGCTGGGAGCCCTATGTGGGACTCGATCCGGGGACTCCAGGATCATGACGTGAGCTGAAGGCAGTGGCTTAACCAACTGACCCACCCAGGTGCCCTGAGAGGTAAGGATTTTCTATGCAGTATAATAGTTTTTGCTTTTGATTGGTTAAAATATATATGTATGTACATGTTTATGGATGTGTGTGTCATTATATGTGCGTATATGTGTCTATATATGTGTGTGGCTATGTGTGTGTGTGTATATATATGTGTGTATGCATGTGTGTGTCTGTGTGTGTGTCTGTGTGTGTCTATATGTGTGTGTATGTATGTGTGTCTCTGTGTGTGTCTCTGTGTGTGTGTGTCTATATGTGTGTGTATGTATGTGAGATCTACAGATATGTATATCTCATGAAGACAGTCACCTTACAACCAGTCACTGCCACTCCCTTTCAGTTTCAGTGTGCTCAGGCTGGATTTGTGTTTATACACAATGGCACCAAGCAATACTACTTTAAACATTAAGGAAAAAAGAAACTGGGCGGGGAGGTGGGGTAGAGAGCCCTGTCAGTAATGCTTTTCTGCTGGTTGAAATCACACTCCCGTAGGTCTTCAAATATAATGTAAATGATGCTTAGTAGTTTCTAAGCGTCATTTAAACTTTTCCATTTTAACATACAGCTGGTTTATAGTACATTTTAAAAATAGTCCCATATCAAATAGTTAACATTTCTTAAAATTGCAATGTCTTTATGATGATCATTTCTATGCAAATTGTCTTTCATGTACCTAATAGGTGTGGTTAGCTAGCATTTCTAGTGCCTGAATCAGAACCCACTGTGGAAACAGCTAGCAAGGAGTATGTTACTAAAATCTGTGCCCAAAATGTATCCATTAATTATAGTAAAGTGTGCTACATAATTTTTTGTTGGTGAATGTTGTGGTGTTTAAGATACATAGGAATTAAGAGGATTACTTCGGCCTCTTACTCTGCATGAAGAAATCACAGGATTTTCAATTCCTTTTTCCAAGTCTTGGAGCTCAGTAGAAAGAGGATATAATCACATGGTTTCACTTACTTGCGATGCATGAGTGGTACCCTGGAGAACAGTGGGAGAAGGAAAGGAAATGGGAACTAAGGTAATCTAGGGAGGGAAACGAAACAACAGAGACTTTGGACACAGAAACAAACTGAGGGACTTGGAGGGAGGGGGTGGGGAGATGGGAGAGCCTGGTGGTGGGTACTGGGGGCGCCTAGAGCGTGGAGCACTGGGTGTTGGGAATGGGAAAAAAAAATAAAATAAAATAAAAAATAAAAAATAAAAAAAATAAAAAAATAAAAAAAAGAAAGAGGATATAATGCATATACCATACAGTAGTTAATAACCCAGAAGGTCTGGGACAGCACCCTGTAAGCAAACACTAACATTTCAGTACAAAATAATTTTTATTTTCAGTGGTTTGCTTATATATTTTGATTTTAGAATCTCAGATGAGGGGCTGTGGGCCAGCAAAAGGATCCATCCCACCCAGGTTGGCCTGACATCAATGTGCAGTTGCATTCACCATAGAGCAAGCAATCTTGCAGGTGTTTCTTGGACTGAGGACAGAGAGAGAGGGGGTTTCTCTGAGCATAAATTCCAAAATGCAGGTTTTAAAAATGCTAGCTACAGCAATCAAATATGGCTAATTTAAGCAAAAAAGGGGACGAGATTAAAGGAATATGGGTGACTAAAAAAGCCTGAAGGACAAGTTGAACCATCAGAAAGGATAGACTTGGAGGAGCAGAAGAAGCAAGGTTCATGTGGGAGAATTGGGTCTTGTTACTCTAGTGAAGATGGGGAGTCTGGATGAGGGGTCAAGATAGAGGGTGATACCTCTGGATCGTAGGTGGGGATGAGGACAATTTCCATCCTTGTCAATAATTCCTGTACCAAGACAGCATCCCGTAAGAAGCAACCCAGTTCCTGTGCTTTCCAGCCTCCGCAAATAATGCATTATGAGTTCAGGGGGAAAGAGCCAGTGAGAGAGCAGTTAGTGTCATTTATTAAAGTCTAATTTCAGGAGCACCGAGGTGGCTCAGTTGGTTAAGCATCTGCCTTCTGCTCAGGTCATGATCCCTGTGTCCTTCTCCCTCTCCCTCTGCCACTCTCTTGCTTGTGTGCTCTCACTCTCTCTCAAATAAATAAATAAAATCCCTAAAAAAATAAAAATAAAAAAATAAAAGTCTAATTCCAAATCTTGACCTGCTGTTTATTGTGTCTGCCATCGGGCAAATAGTCTGAACCTGTTGTCTGTATTTATTTACTTATTTATTTATTTGACAGAGAGAAACACAGCCAGAGAGGGAACAGAAACAAAGGGAGTGAGAGAGGGAGAAGCAGACTTCCCACAGAGCAGGAAGCCCTGTGGGACTCGATCCAGGGACTCCAGGATCACGACCTGAGCTGAAGGCAGACACTTAATGACTGAGCCACTCAGGTGCCCCAGTATTTATTTATTTGTTTGTTTGTTTGTTTGTTTGTTTTTAAAGATTTTATTTACTTATTTGACAGAGAGAGATCACAAATAGGCAGAGAGGCAGGCAGAGAGAGAGAGGAGGAAGCAGGGTCCCTGCTGAGCAGAGAGCCTGGTGCGGGCCTTGATCCCAGGACCCTGAAATCATGACCTGAGCCGAAGGCAGAGGCTTTAACCCACTGAGCCACCCAGGTGCCCCCGTATTCATTTATTTTAAAGATTTACTTATCTATTCGGGAGAGAGCATTAGTGCAGGCACATGAGGAGAGGGGCAGAGGAGAGACTCTTTAAGCAGATTCCCCACTAGGTGCTGAGCCCAACTCAGGGTTTGATCTCACGACCCTGAGATCATGACCTGAACCAAAACCAAGAGCCAGATACTCAACCAATTGAGCTACCCAGACAGCCCTGAGCCTCTCATCTTGAAAACAGGTAATAATGGAGCTCGCTGCATGTGGTTGTGGTGACATCACTCGGGTGGTGGTGGCAGGGCATCTGGGACCAAGGCCCCTGTGGTGCTCACCAGACGGGGTACTTCTGTGCACTTACACTGACCCTCATGTTCACTGTGGCAGGCTTCAAACTAAACAGGGTAAACCTTCCAGTCATTCTGTGGTATCCTTAGCTACCCTCTGGAGGGAGAGTAGTTCACAAAGGTAAACACAGTTACCACATGAATGAATAGCTCCACATCAAAGCTGCTCCCAGAGAGGTGGTCTGCAGCAGGAGCTGGTTAAAGTATCACCAAGAGGCTCTCTGAGGGCACAGTTTCTTTTCATTCTTTCCTTCCTTTCTTCGTTTTTACCTTCCTTCGTTCCTTCCTTCCTTGTATTCCACTTCCAATGGCTTGGGTGGCTCCCCAATTCTGGGAACACTTGGGGCTTAGAAGTATATTTCAGCTATGTTGCAAGATATTGCTAACTGACTCGCTTCCATTGAATATTATTAGTTATTTCACTAAAGCAAAATAGCCTGGAAGAAGACATATATTTAAATACCTGCTCCTATACATTTAAAAAAAAGGCACCACAAGACAAAAAAGAAAATACATGTTCTGAAAACATGCAAGTACATCAAGAGATCAGTGATAATAGGGAAATTCAGTCCAGCCGTTTCTCACCAGACTTCTGCGGTCTTCCCTTATTTCTCAAGAGATGATACACGTCAGGAGTTGTAGAGGTCCAAACTTGATAAGTTCAGTGGATGAAAGAGTTTAGAAGAAGAAAGGGAAAAAAAGTGGTCATAAAACGCTCAATCCTCAAAGAACAGCAATTCCCTCTGATTCCATGTGCCCTCATTGCCTGCCAGGCATCAGAGGATGGACAGAAAACCCCACTTGCTTTTTCTCTTCAGATGCCTGACTGCATCTGAATTTGCAGAGGTAAGAGAATCTTGAGTTCTCAGTGCAGAGGGTAAAGTGGGGCAGGGGAGGGGGGCTTCCTGTCCCTGGAAGGTGCCGGGCTGAGGCGTGACAGCATGGAATGTGGAGATCCTAGGTGCAGATGAGCTAGGAGAGAATCCCTGGAAGGAAGCAGTATGATGCTTAAGAAACACTGGCAGCCTCATCGTGATACTTACTCTTTTCAGTGGTAAAGCTACAGTTTTCATCCAAGAAGCCCTTAACTGGAGGTGGCTATAGCATCTGAGCATCTCAACTTCCTCCCCTAAGGAGAGGTTTTCTCTACTACTGCGCGATCTACTTTCTCTAAAATAAGCAATCAGATAATCCCCAAGCTAACCCAGCCAAACTGCACTATTCAGCCCGCTGGATAAGAGATTAGTTAGAACAGACCTCTTCTGAACAATCAAAGTAAATCTGAGGAATGTTTAAAGATTTAAGACGTATAGATTGCCAGACTTTGGCATGGGTGGTGACAGGACAGGTCACTAAAGGACTAAGAGAGATCACTAAATCTAAGGGATGAACAGGGCTCATTCCAAGCTGTTCTTGTGGTAGGTGCCACGGGCTGGGGGGTGGAGGGAGGAGGAACGGGGGATTGAGGCCACGGTCCTGATGTTTCTTGGGGGAAAGGAGAGGAGCTGGCCTGTCCCATTGCAGAGAGATGATTATGTTGGGTGCCAGTGAGGGCAGCCGAGCTGAGAGCAGGAAAGTCATCAGAGCCGTGGCAGTCATGCCCTGGCTTAGGAAGACCAGCTGGGTGGAGAAGGAGGCCAGTCACCAAAAGCACTGAGCACAGGGGCTGTTTTTTCTCTCTGCTGATTTGTTCTAAAAGCAGTCCAGACAGGGACTGTCCTATACAAAGGTACTGATTACAGCCAGAAAAAAATCAGAATCTGGAAATATGAACACATCACTGAAACATGTCCAAACTTCAATCATTTTTTCTTCAAATGATTCTACAGATTGCATCCCCTCTTAGCCCTGATAAATGTCCTTTGATTTAATTTTTGCACACTGTATGTTACGATCCCACCCGGCCTAATCTTGTTCCCCATAATTCACATAGGTGTGGACTCACCTCAGGTTGCCTCAAATATCCTCGGAGAAAGGCCAGGATTTTTTGTTGTTGTTGTTCCCTCAGTAGAACTCCTGGCCAGAATTGGTGAAATTTGGCCTTTAGATACATTCTAACTTTGATATTTATTACAACAGGTGTCAGACTTTAATTGTATTTAAGAAAGGAAAACCAATATGATTGTCATTGAGCAATTCCATAAAATAATTCCTGATATGAAAAAGGGGAGTTTAGGGTTCTGAGCTTGCAAAAGAGATGACCTCTTAGACTATGAGAAAAATGCTTAAATCCCAAAAATCAATTTTGTATGTATAGACCATTTTACCTTTCTTTTTTTTTAAGTATGTTCCATGCCCAATGTGGAGCCCAAATTTGGAACTTGAACCCCTGACCCTGAGATCATGACCTGAGCTGAGATCAAGAGTTCGACACTTACCTGACTGGGCTACCCAAGTACCCCACAGCATTTTACTTAAACACACAAAGGGATGCCTGCATGGCTCAGTTGGTTAAGTACCTGTTTTCTACTCAGGTCATGATCCCAGGGTACTGAGATGGAGCCCCATGAGGCTCCCTGCTCAGTGGGGAGTCTGCTTCTCCCTATCCCTTTGCCCCTCCCGCTCTGTTCCTCTCCCTTTGTGCATTCTCTCTCATGCTCTCTCCCTCTCTCTCTCTTTCTCTCTCTCATAAATTTAAAAAAGAAAAAACACCAAAAATCTTTCCCTGCTTTGGAAAGATCTTTGATGACTTTGAGAAGGAAAATAATATAATCTACAATTTAAGAATTTAGAGCAATTAAGCTTCATCTAGTGAATATCCAAATATGTTTCTTATTTTTATTTATTTATTTGTTTGTTTGTTTGTTTGTTTGTTTTTTAAGATTTTATTTATTTGACAGAGAGAAACACAGCCAGAGAGAGAACACAAGCAGGGGGAGTGAGAGAGGGAGAAGCAGGCTTCCTGCCGAGCAGGGAGCCCGATGTGGGACTCGATCCCGGGTCTGCAGGATCATGACCTGAGCCGAAGGCAGTCGCTTAACCAACTGAGCCACCCAGGTGCCCCATATTTGTTTATTTTTTAAAAGGTTTTATTTATTTATTGGCCTGAAAGAGAGTATAAGCAGGGGGAGGGGCAGAGGTAGAAGGAGAAGAGCCTGACATGGGCAGGATCCCAGGACCCCAGGTTCATGAACTGAATCAAAGGCAGAAGTTCAACTGACTGAGCCACCCAGGTACCGCCAAATATGTTTTTAGATAGGTAATTAAGGGCGCCTGGGTGGCTCAGTGGGTTAAAGCCTCTGCTCTCGGCTCAGGTCATAATCTCAGGGTCCTGGGATGGAGGCCCGCATCAGGCTCTCTGCTCAGCAGGGAGCCTGCTTCCTCCTCTCTCTCTGCCTGCCTCTCTGCCTACTTGTGATCTCTGTATCAAGTAAATAAATAAAATTTTTAAAAAATAAATAAATAAATAAACAGGTAATTAAGCATATGAAGAAATTTCAATAAACATGCAGTTCTTAATATAATTGAGTATTTTAATTAATTATTTACTTTTCTGATGGATCTAGAACTTTCTTTCAGTATGACTGACTTATGGTAAGAAATACGTAAGTTGGCCAACCTCCAACATGGCTTTCTAATGTGAACTATTTAAATCTTTCGAACTATGTACTTAAGCATAGCCATATAAAGTCAAACTTCAAATTCTTAGTGGAACTCCTAACCAAACATTTAGTAAGAAATCAAAGAAGAAAGGCTACCATGCACTCTATTTCCTTTCAAAACAATCCTTAGATACTGCTAGAGACCAGAATTTTGAATCCAAATGTTTCCATGTAGACAGTGCCACAGTGCACATCATACAATACACACCGTCTGGACCTCAGACCTGGAAGTTTGATGGCTCTTGAATGGACGAACGGATGCAGCGTTCCCTGGCAACACGGCTGCAGGCATCTTCCAGCCACTTGGTCTTATGAAGAGATAAGCCATTTCAGCCAAACATATCTGTATCCAGCATTGGAATGCATCCAAAGGAAACATGAAAGACTTCTGACATCAGAAAACATCTGTTGACTTTGGAGCATCCATATCGATGTGAGCCTGCCTTGTGGGGGTAAAAGGAATGTCAAGTATGAAAAAAAAAAATCAAGAGGAAATGGAGTTTGAAAATTCCAAATTCTTCTACTTCTTCCATTAATTCGGGTTAATTTGTCTGTGATAATTCGGCCTCAGAAACAATTCTAGGATGGTATTTTCAGTGTTCCATTCCCTTAACACAAATCTGGTTAGAGGTATTTTAAAAGATCAATAGTTACATGACCTCAGTCCCCAAATGTGGCTTAAAATGGTCATAGTAACCACCGATGATACATGTTATTACGAGGAATTAGTCTGTTTTCAAATTGTTTGGCAATATTTATCTAAATATTTAGATATATATTAATATATATTAATTGTTAGATATATATTAATATATATCTAAATATTTGTATATATATTATATATATATTAAGATTTTATTTATTTACTTGACAGAGAGAAACAGCAAGAGAGGAAACACAAGCAGGCAGAGTGAGAGAGGGAGAAGCAGGCTTCCCACCAAGCAGGGAGCCCGATGCGGGGCTCGATCCCAGGTCTCTGGGATCATGACCTGAGCCGAAGGCAGTCGCTCAACCAACTGAGCCACCCAGGCACCCCATAAATATTCCTATATATTATTTGAAAAAGTAAGTGTTGAGATAAAGGTTCCTAAAAAGGCTCTTCTTCTGAGTTCAGTAGAGTCAGAAGAAATATATAAGAAGATGTCTGGGAGGGGAAAGACCCATAAATTTTCACCCTTAATTGTTAGGTGAACATAAAGTTAGTGTGCTACTTTTCAGAGTCTCTTTCCCTGCCTGGTGGTTTTCCTGAGGACTTGTCAAAGTTGTCTTTTCCCCTATACACAACCTTCCTCTCTGTTTCATCTACTCCCATGAGTGCTGAGAACTCCCAACCCACCCAGGCTCTTTCCTGAGCCCTGAATTGTTGGTTCAACAGCATGCTAGACACTTACACATTTTCCAAAAATAATAAATGAGTTCAGCAAGATTCCAGGATGCAAGGTCAATTTTTTTAAAACTAAGTTGTGTTTCTATACAATAGTTATGAATAATCCTGAAGGGAAATTAAGAAAACTATTCCATTTCCAATATCCTCAATGAAACAAGATACTTAGGAATAAATTTAACAAAAGAAGTGCAAGCACCCTGAGAACTACAAAATATTATTGAGATAAATCAATTAAATAAATAGAAAGATATGTCATGTTCATGGGTGAAAGATTTAATATTACTAAGATGGCAGTACTCTCCAAATTGATCTACAAACTCAACATAATCCACATCAAAATCCCAACTGATTCATTTGAACAAATTTACAAGCTGATCCTAAAATTCCTATGGATATTCAAAGGACCCAGACAGCCAAAACAATCTTGAAAAAGATAAACACAGTTGGAGGACTCAACACTTCCCAATTTCAAAACTTTCTAAAAAGCTACAGTAAATAAGACTGTGTGGTACTGACATGAGGATAGCTATATGGATAAAGACAGTCCACAAATGAACCCATATATTTATGGCTGATTTATTTTGGACAAAGATGTCAAGACAATTCCATATTGGAAAGAATAGTTTTGGGGTGCTTGGGTGGCTCAGTTGGTTAAGTGACCAGCTTCGGCTCAGGTTATGATCCGGAGTCCTGGGATCGGGCCCCACATTGGACTCCCTGCTTGGCGGGAAGCCTGCTTCTCCCTCTCCCACTCCCCCCGCTTGTGTTCCCTCTCTGGCTGTGTTTCTCTCTGTCAATTAAATAAACAAAATCTTAACAACAACAACAAAAAAGAATATTTTTTTCAACACATGATGACGAATACCCACCTGCCAAAGAATGAAGTTGAACCTTTTCTTCACACCACATATAAAAATTAACTCCAAATGGGTCAAAAATCTAAATGTAAGAGCTAAATCTATAAAGCTTTTAGATAAAATGTAGGCTTAAATCGTCATGATCTTGGATTGGATGAGGGTTTTTTAAATGTAATACCAATATATGCCAGAAAAGAAAATAGATGAATTAGACTACATCAAAATTAAAAACTTTTGTGCTTAAAAAGACATTATATAGAAGGTAAAAAGGCAACACACAGAATGGGAGAAAATATTTGCAAATCATATATCTGATAAGGGTCAGAATTTAGAATAAAAACCTCATACAACTCAGTAACAAAACGACAACTCCATTTAAAACAGGCATATGTAGGTCAAAACATACAATACAAAATTCTGGGGCCTGGGTGGCTCAGTCAGTTAAGTGTCTGACTTAACTGGGTGTCATGACTACAGTCATGATCTCAGGCTCCTAGGACATGAGCCTGTGTCTCCACTGGGCTCCATGCTCAGCAGAGAGTCTGCTTGTCCCTCTTCCTCTCCTTCTGCCTTTCCCCCTACTCATGCTCTCTTTCTGTCAAATGAATAAGTAAAATCTTTTTAAAAGTTGTGTTTGTGTTCCCTGAGAATATATTTATTTTATGTTAAAAGCAATTGATGCATATTTAGAAATATTAGGCAGGAACTAACCTATGATTTTAAAGTTTCCTTGGATAATTCATAAAGTGAATAATTCAAATACTTACAAATGAGAATTGGCAGTACATTGCAGCAATAATTCTGTATATTTTAGAAAAACATTAAAACAAATTCCTCTTAACTTTTTTCCCCTTTTTATAATTATCAGCTCTTGGTATTCTATTGCTACTGGAATCTATTTTTAGAATAAAATTTGGTTCTCCATCTAAAAAAAATGTTTTCATAGTAGCACTAGTCACAGTAGCCAAGAAAATGGAAACAACTCAGTGTCCATCATTAATGAATGATTAAACAAATTGTGGTCTATCCACACCATGGAATAGTATTCAGCCATAAAAAGGCGTGAAGTACTGATAGATACCACAATGTGGATGAACCTTGCAAACACGCTAGAGGAAAGAAGTCAGACACAAAGACCATATATTACTTGAAATATCAAGAATAGGCAAATCTATGGAGACAGAAAGTCAGTCACAGCCAGAGGCTGGGCATGAGGCAGCAGAGTGTCACTGTTAATGGGATTAGACAGATGATAAAATGTTCTGGAATTAGATCATGGTGATGGCTGGAAAACCTTGTGAATATACTAGAAGCCACAAATTGTGTATTTTAAAAGGATGAATATTACGGTATCTAAATTATACCTCAGTTTTTTAAAAAAATCAAGAGAAGGAAAACTAATTTCCCTAATTCCAAAACTCTTCCTCCTTGTATGTTTTTCTGTCTCAAGAAACTGAGTCGTGTGGACTTCTTTCTTCTCTTTACCCCACATTCCCTCCATCTTTATATCTTTCAACTATCTTGTATCTATCACTTCTTCTCCATCTCCACTCATACTGTCCTGACTCATAACACCTTCGTTTCTCACCCAGTGACTGCATTTGGTCCCCATGCTTCCAATCTTGCCCTTGCCCAGTTCTATGATTTTACCAAAGGGGATGATCTTTCTGATATACATGATCACATTTTAAATAAAACCAAGGTAATAATCTCTCTCTTTTTTTTTTTTTAAGATTTTATTTATTTGACAGTGAGAAACACAGCTAGAGAGGGAACACAAGCAGCGGGAGTGAGAGAGGGAGAAGCAGGCTTCCCGCCGAGTAGGGAGCCCGATGTGGGGCTCGATCCCGGGTCTCTGGGATCATGCCCTGAGCTGAAGGCAGTCGCTTAACCAACTGAGCCACCCAGGTGCCCCTATAATTTCTCTTTTTATCTCCCTTTGAGGCTATGATTTTTTTATACATGCGAGTGAATATATATATGATTCTGGAGACACAACAATGAAAAGGCATGATTCCAGCTTAGAGAGCATGTAGTCTAGAGGGCATCTCCAGAAAGTATGCAGGTGATGAAGATCTCACACGGTTAGAATTGCGAAAGGTGAGTGAGCAGATGCTTCTCAGGATAGTGAAGTCTGAGCTGTTTCTTGGATAATGAGTAGGAATTATTCAAGTAAAGAAAAAGAAAGGATATTCTAGAAAAGGAGGTACCTTATGCAAGACTAGAAGTAGAAAAAGCACGGACCTTAGGGAATCCTCAAAAGACACAGAAAAGTCCATCACCAAGGATCTTATAAGGCCACCTGTGGTAGCCAAGTCTCTTGCAAAGATGAAAAATACCAACTCAGATAGATTTAACTGAAAAATACCCCATGTAACAGAAGACTGGGGATGAGTAGTTTGAGCAAGTGCTCCCACGTGTCGGAGGTCTGTGTCGCTCAGTCTGCTCTGCTGGCCCTTCTCTGTTGGCGAGTCTACAGCCCAAGTCCAGGTGGCCCCCGGAAGCTGCAGCTCTGAGTCCCCTGGGGCACAAACCCAGCTGAAGGAGCTCATCATGACCAGTATCTCCAAAGATTGGTTTTTCACTGGGCGGATGCAGGCAAACAGCCTAAGTCAATCAGTCACTGCACTAGAGTGACCACATTCCCTTGCCTCTTGGCCCTAGAGCTGGCTTAATGAGAGGAGGTGGATCAAAGCAAAGCAAGGGACAATATTGGGGGGGAGGGTTCCCCCACTTAAGTCAGGCACAGTGAGTAGAGCTAGGAGGAATGGGTGACAGAGGGGGTAAAATAGCAGTGGCCCCTGAAACCGTATGACACTGCTAGGTTCCTTCCAGCAGGCAGCGGGTCCCCTGAACTGTGTGCAAGAGATGGTCCCTAGTGGAGACACGGAGGGCAGCAGAGGGCAAGGACACTGACTTGGAAGCAGTTGTATTAATTCAGGTGACCTTGTTGCTGAAATTAAGATCCTGTCTTTACAAATAAGGAATACTTGATAGGGGCGCTTGGGTGGCTTAGTAAGTTAAGCTGCTAACTCTTGGTTTCAGCTCAGGGCATGATCTCAGTGTCGTGAGACTGAGCCCCATGTCCAGCTCTGCATTCAGCAGGGAACCTGCTAAAGATTCTTTCTCCCTCTTCCCCTCCCCCTTCCCGTTCACTCACTTTCTCTCTCTCTCTAGTCAATAAATAAATGTTAAAGAACTAATACTGAAATGTGAACAATAGGTGACAGAACTTAGGTAAGTGGTCAAAAGTGG
The DNA here is from genome assembly GCA_004023965.1 of Spilogale gracilis. Taxonomy (NCBI): domain Eukaryota; kingdom Metazoa; phylum Chordata; class Mammalia; order Carnivora; family Mephitidae; genus Spilogale; species Spilogale gracilis. Next base: position 64,248 of record PITA01003159.1, read on the forward strand.
CCGCTGTGGGGAGAGGGTCTTAGGAGTGGGCAGTTGAGCATGACCCCAGGTGAAAAGCTTAGACAACCAAACAGATGCTGAACACTGACTAGGGGCCCAGGAGCAGAAGCGGCTCTGGAGGAGAGGAGAGTGAATTCAGTGATGTCACTGTACCTGCATGACATCCGAGGGCAGTGCATGCGTGGCTCTGGCTGCACATTCATTTGGGATGAAACCTGCTAAGCAAAGAGATGGAATGGTAAAGAAGACCTATTTCTGACTCTCAAGGAGCTTGTGAGTCACAAAGGATGAGGGCTGCCTCCACAAATGGTAAGGCAGCAACAGACTAGAGGAAGGGTACCCGCAGGAGATCCTGCCCCTGCCCTGGAGTTACCCCAAGAACCAGGGAAGACTTTCCTCGTGATGAAACCTTAAGACTCAGAGACAAAAATGCTTCAGGAGATGATGAGACTCAGAATAAGTTAACTTCTAGATAAGTCATAATATTGTCTAGAAATCTGTATTTTCCCTATTCAGTTGGTCTCCTCTATATAAAAATAACTGGCAGCTGGCTTCTGTCACAAGGGCCTGGGAACCAGGACCAGCGATGCAGGCCTGAGGTGGGCAGCCCATGGAGTAGTTTGTGGTATCTGAAAGTGTCAGCTTTTTGCACGAAGAGCCAGCAATGGCTCTGTTGTTTCTCTTCAAGGAACAGGCTTCTGAGCGTCCCTGGGGGAGAGGGCCCCTCTGACCACAGACCCTGAAAAGTGAGCCCACTGGAAGCCAACCCCACTTCCTCCTTTCAGTTTTCACAGAAAGGGTAGGGAAAAGAGAGCAGTCAGAGAGCTGGTCCCTGGGTGGCAGGAGGGCAGAGAGGCCAAGTCCGCAGCTAGGCCACTGTGGGAAGCACACTGGAAGGAGCCTCTTGTGGGGGGCCCTACAAAAAGCCAAGGCACTTGGTTTGACCCCAGAGCTCCAATTCACCTTTTTGTTCTCCATCTCCAGAAGGGTGCCAGGCAGGGACTTAAAAGCTGCTCCTTAGGCCGTGGCCTAAAGGGAAATAAAAAACATTTACTTCAGGACTAAAAACTGTCCGGAAAACTCCGAGAAGTGCTGCCTGTCACCATGAGGAAACACAAAACAGGAGGCAACAACATGTTTGTGTTGGGCAGATGGGAAATGGCTCTCTGTATTTCCATAGGTGATTATAACATCATCAAGGAAATGTGAGAAAGCCATTAGTGTTGCATGAATGCCCACTGATCTGTTTCTAAGTTCGAGTGGTTTAAACCACAGTTGCATGCATCATTTTTCAGAGTAGGCATAAGTGACATTTGATTTTTGCTAATTCACCGTTCATTTAAATATGTATTACTCTTAAATATGCCGTTTTTAAAAAGATTTTATTTTTAAGTCATCTCTGCACCCTTCGTGGGCCTTGAACTCACAACCCTGAGATCAAGAGTCACACGCTCCACGGACTGAGCCACCCATGTGCTCCTCTCATAAGCCATTTCTAATTTATCTCTAAAATTAAGACTAACATAATAAATACACAGGATACTGATGGTTCAAAGGAAAGAGCTCTGCCATGACTAATATTGTAATTATACAAGCCAAAGTTCTTGTCATAATCCGTAGGGTTTGTCAATATTTATTTGAATGGTCAACTGTATGGAGGATGTGTATTGACTTGCAGGCCAAGGGTGCTAGAAAAATAAGGAAGCACAGCACTTCCTTTCTTCTGTGAGATCTGTGTAAGTGTTGTCTGTGGGGAGCTCTTGGCTGCTAAGCAATTACGCTGTTCTATGTATAGCTTTGTTGATCTTCATGGTTCTCTAAAAGGCACACACCCAGGGTTTTGTTTCAAACGAATAATGTCAACAGACAAACTGTCTAATAAACCTAAAATGTTAGTGTGAGGACGGAGAGAAAGGGGAGATCTTTGGGTGCTTTAGGTTGTTTTTCTTCTTGACCTTGGGGTCCTTTTGTCTCAAACTGATTTGGAGATTGGAATCTCCTTCTTGCATTCAACTAATGAGTGTGTGGAATGCCGGCTGAAATGAGGTAATTACTACCTCTAGCTTTTGAGAGAATGGCGGGGTCTTACCCTTGAGAGAGACTGTGGGTTAGATGAACTGGCTCATTTACAGCCCTAGAACTATCATTGGCTTTATTCCTATGTGGAGCTCTTTGGGTCATACTGAAAAACGCCACTTAGTAGACGTAAGTCCTAGCTGGGATCCTACTTGTGTGTAGGTTAGTAGAAGCCCGTGTCTTTGCAAATGACTGCCACCAAATTGTTTAGGGCTCCTCTAAATAAGGAGTTCCAGCTGGCACTTTCTGTAACAGCTAGCAACCATGGTTGGTTGTAAGTGCTTTGGCTCCCTTAATCCTCACAGAAACCCTGCGACTGAGGCCAGAGAGACCCAGCAGCTGGCTCCAGGTCATTCAGGTGGTTGGAGGAGGAAACCAGCAGCGTGAGACCAGTCCTTGCTCTTGACTGCTACGCTAATTTGCTTCTAGACTGTACTATCTATTCTTTGTGCACCAACCTGCTTCCTTCTTTCACCATTTGTAAACATACACAAAAGATGGTTGAATAGTCTATTCTCACATGGGGAGTCAGCCCCAGTTCTCTTAAACTGGATGGGCTCATGGATCTGAAAATATGCCTGGGACTTTGGGAAATGCCAAGGGTACAATCTTTCCAGTGGGCAGAGAAGCAGGTGATGTAGTGGGGCAGAGGCTTTGCTTCATCTGGGAAGCCAGTGCTCCACTCCTCATTCTATTCCAGGCCAACTGCGTGATCACAAAGGACTCGCCACCCCTGCTGGGCTCTGATGTCCTGGTGCGTCCAGCAAAGAGCTAGCCCACACGAATCCTCCCCAGGCTCAAACACTCTATAATACCATAGCGCAGGTTTGAGGGATTTGATAATGGGTAAAGAAAGCAGGTATCAATTAAGCTTCCTTAAGGAATAGGTTAATAGCCTAAACACGAAGTTTGACAGAAGTGTCCCATCTCTTGCCCACAAATCCGTCTCCCTCTGAGGGACAGTCATTGGCCAGAGCTGATCAAGCCTTATTGGAGTGTTAGAGCCTGTGAAACTACTTCTTTCTAAATGCTTAACAGTTTGGTATTGGAAGAAGTCTAAAAACGGAAATGGAGACTCCTAGGTCTGACATGAGGATATAGACATGCAGATTTCTCTACAGACCTGAATAATCCGTAGGACATGAACTTTGAACACGTCATACTTTAAACATGAAGATGACTATAATCATGTCTTTGCAAAACACTTAGTTTCTTGTCTTTCTGGTGACTTTAAAATGATTCAGTGTGGTGTTGTCTTCCCAAGGCAAGTATTACTCGTGGGTTCAAGGAGAAGGCATATCTTCTTGTAAAACATCATCACATAACACCCTCCTCAACCTTTGGGTCTATTTCGCTCACTGGGTAGCTTATTATGAAACAGCTATAAGCTCTAATTCTGGAGAAAGACTTATTTTAAAAAAACTGAGGGATTTGTAAGCTTGGCCCTCATGTTCTGCTACAATTTTAAAACTATGATTAAATGTAAAACTCTATTGCTCTTTAACCAAAGCCATTACCAATGGTAGCCTTGATCTCCTGGTTTTTGAATAAGAGTTTTTTTCTGATGTTTTACAACAAAGAGTGCTGAAGTTTGGCAGAGGATCTCATTAAAATCCTATATAAATGCCTCAGATGGAAGAAATTGAATATGAGAACTGGGGTCCTAGAGGCATCTCATCAGTACCTTAAACCAAACTCCAAATTATTGAAACTATTTCATGGAACAATTGGGGTGTTGGCTAGTTTTGTTTCTAGGAAGACACATACATCCAAAAAAGACAGTTTCATATTGTACTGTAGGGGCCCTGGCCTTTTGACCCAGAAGTCCCCTTCAGAGAAAGCCTGCATAGATCTGGAGTCAGGGTGGACACACACTTGAGAAACAATATAAAGAAGGCGGCATGACCACGGGCTCTGAGAAGAATCGTGAAGCCACATCCTGTCAGGGTTTCCTCTCATTCCTGTATTTCTTTTTCCCTGTAGCTCCTTATTGGCAGAGAATTGACTATTCTTTGGTACTGTTTTCTGTACACTCTTTCCCACAATGCTTTCCCTTTTTATTTTTCTGTCTCCCTCATCCGCCTCTCGGACCATTTCCGCCAACTACCTCACCTGGTTTTCCTTCTCTTGCCCCAGGAGTTCTTTCATCCCAGGATCTTTTTCTCTCAGTATCCTGGCCCACATTGCTAATCTAGGAGGGGAGGCAAACAAAGGCACAAAACAATCCTAGATCCCTCAATGAGAAGGAAACTTCATTTCATCTGTGCCATCCAATGTATGTATTTTGTGCTTCTTTTTTTCGAGGAGGAAGCAATTCCATGTTCCCATCTTGACTGAAGTATTTCTCTGCTGTTGATTCAGTGAGGAAACAAGGGATCATTTGTGTTGATACATCCCCCATGCCCAGCTAATCCAGTGGCACTCCTGTTAGTGAGCCTGGCAGCTGCTAGGCATGGAGGAGGCGCAGCCCTACACTCACTGTCTCGTGGGGAAATAGACAGGTAAACAAATATACAAAATACAGCAAGATATGATAAGGACTGAGTCAAATGAATTTCTGAGTTTGCAAGATAAAGTAAGCAAATGTGCTTTGGGCTGAGAGAGGGAAGATCCCAGAGAGGATGTGATCTTTAAGAGGAAACCTAGAAAAAATAGTGAAGAAAAAGCTATATTGGATGAGTTGGGCTGATTGAGAGGGTGTGGACACTCTGGACAGAGCACAGCACCCAAGCAAAGGTACAGGGGCACCACAGAGCATGGCTAAGAAATAAGGCCTAAGTTGGGGGTAGCAAGAGACCCAGCTGAAAAGGTCAGTAGGGTCAGATAATGAAGGACTTCATGCACCATAGCCTGGTTAAGGAGCAGCAAGTTCTCCTTTAGATGAGAAAGCATGGAAGGTTTTTAAAAAGAAAAATTGACAATGGACAGGTGTTGGACACTTGGAAAGATAACTCTGAAAGGCAAGGCCTGCTGATCAATAGGACATTTGTGATAGCCCAGGAAAGGGACAGTGTGAACAAGAATAAGGGGAGAAAAAGCAAGGAACAGCTAGGTAGTGGTTCTGGAGCTAGAACTGGGTTTGTGGATGTATGGATTGTATAAGTCGGGGTGGGGGTCAGAAAAGAGGGACTCGATAACTTTACAAGTTTATAATCATTGTTTTAAGAATTTCTAACTTGTTTCATTTTTTAAAAGACTTTATTTATTTATTTGAGATAGAGTGAGAGAGGGTGAGCATAAGCTGGGGTTGGGGCAGAGGGAGAGGAAGAAACAAGCTCCCTGAAGAGCAGGGAGCCCAAAGCAGGGCTCAATCCCAGGACCCTGGAATCATGACCTGAGCCAAAGGCAGACACTTAACCTACTGAGCCACCTGGGCACCCATCAGAACTTGTTTCAGATAAAGAGATAATAATATTATTAACCCAAACAAAAAAGTGAGTTTGGGAAAGGGAAGTTCTTGAAGCTGAGTTGTATATGTTCACTTTGAGATGCTCCTGGGACATTAACAGTCTTTTGGAAACAGGACCCACAAGCTCAGGAAAGCAGTGTAGTTTTGGACATCATTGACCTGTTGACAACAACTGAAGCCAAAGATTTGAACGAGACACCCCCGGGAACTGCATAGACCAGTTGGAGAAATAAATTAGATTGGAACCCTGAGAATCACCAAACCATAAAGGCAAGGAGTAAGCCAAGGAGGGTAGAAAGGCAAAAAGATAAAAAGAGATAATGAAAGAGTTGGTTTCTCAAACATCAAAGGGAGAAAGATTTTTAGGAAAGGAGAGGACACAATGTCAGAAGCTCAAGGGTGGTCACATAAGATAAAAAAAACAAATACCGAATTGGATTTTGAAAGGCATAATTTGTGCTTAATCTTACCAAGACAAGCTTCAAAAAAGTAGTAAAAGAGGAAAACAACATTGCCAGAAAGTTGAAAGATGTGTGATTTGAGGAAGTCAGGGAAGATGGGTATATAGACCAGTCTTTTTCAAGCTCTTTGGTGTTGAGAACACTTTACACTCCATGGTTATTGAGAATCACCCAAAGTTTTTGTGTATATGGATTAGATCTATCAGTGGTAACCATGAAAAAATTTAAAACAGACCTTTTCAAAGTCGTTATTAATCCATTGAAAACTAACAAATCTATTCTAGGCAACAAAAATAGCACGAGTTTTTTTTGTGTGTGTGGAAAATATTTATTCCCAAACATAGGGAGCTTATTTGGGTTTAATGAAAATGTTCTAAAAAGGATTGTGTTGCTGAACACAACTGTGTGAATATACTCACAACCATTAAATTGCACACTCTAAATGAGTGAATTAATTGTATGATATGTGAATTATATTTTAATAAAATATAATTTGTGAATTATATTTTAATAAAATATAATTTTATTTATTTTTTAATAAATAATTTAAAAATAAATTTAAAAATAAAATTTTATTATTTTTTAATAAAAAGAAAAGAGTAAAAGCACAGTGTACTTAACATATATTTACAGGATGATTAAAGTACCAAGTGGTAAATGCATATTGAATGATTTAGTAAAACTAATAACCTAATCTTACTCTACTTTCAAACACACACACACACACACACACACACACACAAATACAAACAAAAAAAAAGGGAGGTTCTTCTCCTTGGAGTTAAGTGTGGACCATTGGAAAAAGAGATTTCCTACTTTTTCTTGTGGAAATAAAATAATGGTATAGGACTTTATATGCTGTCCTCTGTCTTTTTAAAAAACAAGTTTGTTGAGGTATCACTTGCTTGTTCCAGATATTTCATGTAAATGAAATCCTACAATTCATAGTCTTTTGTGAATGGCTTCTTCCCTTACCCATAATGTTTTGAAAGTTTCATTCATGTTTTAACATGTATCAGTATTTTATTTCTTTTTATGACAATAATATTTCATTGTTTGTATGCCACATTTTATTTATTCATTCATCAGTTGGTGGACATTTGGGTTTTTCCACCTTCTGTCTACTGCAGTGGTGCTATGAATATTTGTGTGCAAGTTTTGTGTGGACGTATGTGTTCATTTTTTTTTCATGGATATAAACCTACAAGTAAAATTGATGGATCAGGGGTGGCTCAGTCAGTAGGCGGCTGCCTTCAGTTTGGGTCATGATTCCAGGGTCCTGGGATCAAGCCCCACATCCGGTACTCTGCTCAGCAGGAAACCTGCTTCTCCCTCTCTCACTCCCCCTGTTGTGTTCCCTCTCTTGGTGTGTCTCTCTCTGTCAAATAAGTAAATAAAATCTTTAAAAATTAAAAAAAAAAGAATTGCTGGATGATATGTTAGCTCTACGTTTAACTATTTGAGGAACTGTCAAGCTCTATCTAAAATAGCGGCACCATTTTGCGTTTCCACCGTTAGTGTGGGAGGGTTTCAATGTCTCCATATTTTTGTCAACATCTATTATCTGTGTCTTGATTAGAGCCACCCTTCTGGCTGTGAAGAGGTATCTCATTGTGGTTTTGATTTACATTTTCCTCTTGACAAATGATACTGATCATCTTTTTATGTACTTCTTGGCCATTTGTATATCTTCTTTACCATAGTTTCTGTTCAGATTCTTTATCCATATTTTAAATGGGCTATCTTTTTTTTATTCTTTTAACTTGTAACATATATGCTATATGTAATATATATGTAATATAAAATTTATCATTTTAACCATTTTTAAGTATACAGTTCTGTGGCATTAAATACATTCAAAGTGTAGGACTGGGGCAGCTGGGTGGCACAGTCAGTTGAGCAACCAACTTTTGGTTTTGGCTCAGGTAGTGATCTCAGGGTTATGGGATTGAGTCCCACATGGACCTCTGTGCTCAGCACTGACACTGCTTGGGATTCTCTCTCCCTCTCCTTCTGCCCCTTTGGCTCATGCTCTGTCTGTCTCTCTCGCTCACTTGCTCTCTCTCTCACATACATAAAAAATAAATAAATAAAGTGTTGTAGGACTATCATCCCTATCCATCTCCAGGACTTTTATATCTTCTCAACTGAAACTCTGTATCCATTAAAAAATAGCTTCTAGTCCTCCTCTTCTGCCTGCTCCTGGAAACCACAATTCTACTGAATATCTTCATGAATTTGAGTACTGTAGGTACTCTGTGTAAGTACTATAGGTACTTTGTATAAGTATATAATACAAGACAGTATTTGTATCTTTGTGACTGGCTTATTTCACTTAGCATAATATCTCCAAGGTTTGTCCCCGTTGAAACATCTGTGAGAATTTTCTTTTTAAGGCTGAATAATATTCCATTGTATGTGTATAACACATTCTATCCATCCACTTACCCATTGATGTACACTTGGGTAACTTTCACTTTTGGCTATTGTGAATAATGCTGGCATAGATATCATGCACAACAAATATCTGTTTGAGTCCATACTTTCAATTCTTTTGGGAATATATGCAGAAGTAGACTTCTGGATCATATTGTAATTCTTTAAATTTTTGAAGAATTGCTATGCCATTTCCCACAGGGGTTGTATCATCTTATATTCCCACTAACAATATATAAGTGTACCAAATTGGGGCACCTGGGTGGCTCAGGTGGTTAAGCGACTGCCTTTGGCTCAGGTCATGATCCCGGAGTCCTGAGATTGAGCCCCACTTTGGGCTCCCTGCTTGGTGGGAAGCCTGCTTCTCCCTCTCTCACTCCCCCTGCTTGTGTACCCTCTCTAGCTGTGTTTCTGTCAAATAAATAACTAAAATCTTTAGAAAAAAACAAAACAAAACAAAACAAGTGTTCCAAATTCTCCACATCCTTCCCAATATTTGTTGTTTGCTGGTTTGGTTTTGTTTGTTTGTTATAATAGCCATCCTAATGAGTATAAAGTGATATCATATAGTTTTGAATTGCATCTCCCTAATGATCACTGATGTTGAGCATCTTTTCATGCGCTTACTGGACATTGGTGTATCTACTTTGAAGAAATAACTATTCAAACCCTTTGCCTATTTTTAAAATTGGGATATCTGGGGGGTTTGCTGTTAAATTTTCTTTTTATTATTGAGGGGTGAGAGTTCTTTAACTATTCTAGAGTCAAGTCCCTTATTAGATATGAGATTTGCATAATTTTTCTTTGGGTTGCTTTTTTACACTCTTGATAGTATCCTTCAAAATATAAAAGTTTTCAATTTTGATGAAGCCTAATTTATCTTTTTTTAATTCTTTGCTTGTGCTTTTGGTGCCATATATTAGAACTACTATATAATCTGAGATCATAAAGATGTATACCTGTTTTCTAGTGTTCATAGTTTTAGCTCTTATATTTAAGTCTTTGATTAATCTTGCATTAATTTTTCTATAGGGCATGAGGTGAGGGTCCAGTTATGGCATGTGGATATCTGGTTGTCCCAGCACCATTTGTTGAAAATACTCTACTTTTCTTTACTGAATTGTCCTGGCACACATTAAAAATCAACTGACTATAAATGTGAGGGCATATTGCTGGAGTCTCAATTTGATTCCATTGACAAACATCCAGCTTTATGTCAGTACTACACTGTCTTGATTACTGTTTTCCTGTAATAAGTTTTGAAATTGGGAGGTATGAATGAATCCTTCAACTTTGTTCTTATCCAGGATTGTTTGGGCTATTCTTGATCTCTTGAATTTCCATTGACTTTTAGGATCTGCTTATAAATTTCTTCTATTAAGCCGGCTGGGACTTGATAAGAGCTGAGTTGAATCTGTAGAGCAATTTGGGGAGTATTGTTATTTTAGCAATAATAAGTCTTCAAATCCACGAACATCAGGGTTATTTTTCATTTTATTTAAGGTTTTTAAGTTTCTCTCAGCAGTGTTTTGTAGTTTTCAGGGTGGAAGTTTTACACTGCTTTCATTATTCCTAAATACTTTATTCTTTTTTAAGTTTCTTTTTCTAAAAAGATTTATTTATTTGAGAGAGGAAGAGAGAAAGAGGAGGGGCAGAGGAAGAGAATCCCAAGAAGACTCCACACTGAGTGCAGAGTCCCAAAGAGGGCTCAATCCCAAGCCCCTGAGATCATGATCTAAGCCAAAACCTACAGTCGGACAGTTAACTAACTGAGCCACCCAGGTGCCCTTGGAGTATCTTTTTTTTTTATGATTTTATTTATTTATTTGACAGAGCTTTTGACACAGCTAGAGAGGGAACACAAGCAGGGGGAGTGAGAGAGGGAGAAGCAGGCTTCCCACCAGGCAGGAAGCCCGATGCGGAGCTCTATCCTGGGACTGACATGAGCCATAGGCAGACGCCCAATGACTGAGCCGCTCAGGCACCCCCCTTGGAGTATCTTTTTAAGTAAATTCAATTCCCATTGTGGGGCTTGAACTCACAACTCCAAGATCAAGGGTTGCATGCTCCACAGACTGAACCAGCCGGGAACCCCAGTACTTTATTCTTTTTCAAGGCTATTCTAAATGGAATCATTTTCTTAATTCCAATTTAGTTTCATGCTTACTCTTAACCACAGTAAGCCAAATAGCTGGGCTTCATTTCTTGGTTAATAAAGAAAACTTCAGATGAAGAAATCTTATTTAATTCTGAAATGTTTATGTCTGACCCAAGGATAATGTCACAAACTTGACTCAGTCTTCTTTAAAGATCTCAGGTGATAAGGCTAGAACACACCTGGACACCTTGTTTATTTACATGCATCTAATAATCAGATTAAGAAGGAGCAGAAATATGAGTATACTAACGTGATTGTACAACTTTCTGGAAGGACAGCTGGAGTAGCTGGAGAAATGAGTGAGGTCAAGAGGTCACGGAGAGGACAGAGCAGCCAATAGCCTGTTCCCTGGTGCCGCCCCCGCAACCCTGGGCAAGGGCCTCACCTCTAACCCTCAGTTCTCTCATCTTTAAGATGGAAATAATGACTGTTTACACAGTGTTTGCAGAGCTGGCTCCGAACTGGAGTGCCCAGACTCCATTAGTAGACAAACTGCCTTTCAGGAAAAAAAAAAAAAAAAAAAAAAAAAGAACTTCCCTTCATTTATTCATGTCACTCCTTTAATTTGTATTTTTGTTTATGATTTGTAGGTGTACATAGCATAATTGTATGGTGGTATATTTTCAAACTTTATATTAAATTAGTAAACACTATTTCTTAGTTCATGCTCAAATCATTTCCATTACTGATGGAGACTATTGGCTTAATTCATTGCTTAGCACATAGCGAGTGCTCAGTAAATGTTAGCTATCATCAACATGATATTCTCAGTTGTCATAATATCATTACGAGTAAGTCTAAAAGGATTAGATATACTTTTTTTGGTTTACTTTGTTTCCACCATTGATGAGATCATGAAGCACACAAAAGTCAAAGAGCAAAGTTATCCAATAATGACACATCAACTCAACCACATATAAATAATGTTTTTATTACCATTTAAAAGTATAGGATAAGAGATTTTTATCTTGCATGTACTTAGAGTGTAAACACTAAGCACCCTGACAAAAATTTGCTATTGAACTAAAGTTGTGCAAAATCAAGGGTTTTTTTTGGTTTTTGGTTTTTTTGTTTTTTCTCTGATTTTTACATCTCCACTCATGTGAGGCATCGAATCCCCAAATGGTGAGAATTCCAGACATCTCTTGGCTCTTCAAAGAAGCCAGGTCGGAGATTTGGGCGTCTAATCTGGGAATGTCCTCCAGCTCGGCCAGCTTCCCTGCCATTCTTCACAAGGACTGTGTGTATGGCACCAGACTTACTTTCCCAGAAGTGCTTCTGGGACCTCAGTCTGCACAAAGGGGCTGTTAAATGTGTTTCCCTCCCTGCTGGCTCAGCTGACTCCTGGGCCTCAGGTCACATACAGCTCATAGTTCCTATCAACTTTTCCCAAAGGACCCCTGGGCTCCTTCAGGAGCCAGCACTTCCCTGGAACAGGAAGCTCTATTTACACTGTCGTGGAGCCTGGTGCTCATCCATAAAAGGGAAAAGAGTCCTTTAGGAAAAGGGCAGGGTGCTTGGAAACTCTTTAAAAGTGAAAGCTTTGCAACTAGTTTCTGTTGTTTGCACTGCTGGTTGATACAGTTTTGCAAAATATAAAAACACATGCTCTTTGGACTAGTTGACCAGTAAATCTGAAAGCTAGTGAGTATGGTCGAGTTCATTCAGAATTGAATTCGCCAAGCATGTGCAGCCAGAGGAGGGCCCGAGAGGTGGGCCTGGTGGAAAGTGGTTGTATCATGGGCCCCAGAATCCAACTTGGATATGGGGAATGTTAAGAGAGGAAGGTCCCTGGATAGGAAGAAAATGGGAGGTGTACATGTCACCCCCGGGCAGAAGAACATTATGCTGGGAATCTCTGGGCAAGAAGCTGCAGTGACAGGCCTGTGACCAGCAAGGAGGATGTCCGATACATGATTTGGGAGGTGGAAGAGTTTCAAAAGGTAATGTGGTTCGGACTTCATATTCTGCCCCATGAGAACGGGAAGCCATGGCCCAACAGAGAGTAAGGTCATTGGGTCAGGAAGGCCACAGGTTCAGATATGTCCAGAGTGAAGGCAGACATAAGGATGAAGAGGAAGAATCGGATTTAAGTTTTTAATGAGCAGTGGTGAGTGTCCAGGACAAGCATTAGCAAAGCTCTCTATCTTTCTAACTTGGAAATCTCAATTTCTTGGTGAGTGAGAGGTAGTGCAAGCTGACTTTGAAATGCTTTGGTCATCAATTTCCCATTTAAGGTGAGTATACTTTTAAAATGATCCACTAAAAAATGTATTATTTATTGGTGCCATGAAAAAACTTAGGAGAAATAGATCTTTAGAAAAGCATCAGAGGGGTGCCTGGGTGGCTCAGTCCATTAAGTGCCTGACTGGATTTCTGCTCAGGATGTGATCTCAGGGTCTTGAGACCAAGCCCATGTTGGGCTCTGTGCTCAATGCAGGCTGCTTGGGATTCTCTCCCTCCCTCTGCCACCCCCCATCCCCCAAAAAGAAATACATCAGAGAAGTTGGTAGCAGTTTTGGTGAAAGGAAGCACACCCACTTCCCAATCTCATGAGGATCCTGCTTGGTCACAAACTAGAAGGATCAATAGCCTTAACGTTTTCACTTACATTTCTGTTGCTCTATCCCTGAAGCAAAGGTGGGGTCCACAGTCCCATGTGTCCCAGATTTCATAAATCTGTTCATAGGAGAGTCGCCCTGGGTTCCGTGGAGCTGGCTGTCAGTGAGGAAACACTTCATTGTGGAGTTCACCTCCTTTTCACCAGGTGGCCAAAATGGTGCTCGTAAACTCTTGAAACAAACTTTTGTAGTTGGAAACAGCATGAGACATCCTGCTCCTCCTGAACCTTCCTTCTCCTCCAGCCTTCTGTGTCTAGCTTGCTGTGTCCCCTAATAACAACTAGCGCGTGCTGAGGACTTGGGATGTTCCAGGCACTGTTCTGAGTGTTTTGCTTGCCTTATTTTACCTAATCTATGGAATAAAGCACCACTCTCCGAGGTTCTATTATTATCATCCTTGCTTTTAGATGAAGAGTCTGAGGCACAGATAGTTAATTTCCCAGGGCTCTGGGGTTAGCAGGGGCTTCAGGTGGCATTTGTGGTCAAAGACAGCACTTCCTGCCTCCCCAGGTAAGTGGCTCTGCCATCCTCCCTGGGGCACCCAGGTCCCACCCTCAGTTTCTCTCCAATCTTCACTCCTCACCCCAGCTGCTCTCCACTGTGCTGCCCCGCTCTTCCGACATCGCTATCTGACTCTCCTTGTGACCAGCATCCTGGGCCAGGCTCTGGTCAGTGTCCCCGAGGCTCCGGTTTCTGCTCTTTGTATGCCTCAGGCTCATGGAAAAGGTTTCAACTTCCTTAGCACACATGTGAGGCTGAGCCCTCCTCACTTTCCCAGCTTTTATTCTCACCTCTTGTCTCTCCTCCACCCCTCCATCCTCCATACTGAATTATTTTATAGCACCCCAAAGACAGCAAGGACTCCTCTGTCCCCTCCAAGCTTTTGCCTTGGTCCTCTCTGTCTTGAACACCTCTCCACCTTCCTGACCATGCCCCCTGATGTGTTGACTTATGCAAAATTCCCTTCTTCTTTCAGGACTCAGTCCCTAGCCTGATTCAGAAGCGCTCCCCATCAAGACCCTCACTGTCCCCAGCACACTGAAGGGTACCTCCCTGTCTGTCTCCTCCTCGACCGTCAACCCTGAGGACAAGGCCACATCTCATTCACCTCCATGTTCCCAGGGCTAGCAGAGGTCTGTGTGTGTGGGAATGGGCTGCTCAGTAACTATTTCCCAAGTAGTCGTGAAAATAGAAGCAATATGAGACCAAATGACCCCTCAAAGTGTTCCTTCGTCCTGTGTTTGGAGGATAAAGGAAGAATTCATTGGGGCGCCTGGGTGGCTCAGTTGGTTAAGCGACTGCCTTCGGCTCAGGTCATGATCCCAGAGACCTGGGATCGAGCCCCACATTGCGCTCCCTGCTCGGCGGGAGGCCTGCTTCTCCCTCTCTCACTCTCCCTGCTTGTGTTCCCTCTCTGGCTGTGTTTCTCTCTGTCAAATAAATAAAATCTTAAAAAAAAAAAAAAAGAATTCATTGACACCCAACTTGGGGGGGCATTGTATCTGCAGATTGTTTACATAAGTTCTAGACTCAATAACTTTATATATTTTTTTTAAGATTTTATTTATTTGACACAAAGAACAAGACAGCCAGAGAAGGAACGCAAGCATGAGTGAGGAAGGGAGAAGCAGAGTTCCCACTGAGCAGGGAGACTGACATGGGGCTCTGAGCAGGACCCTGGGACCATGACCCAAGCTGAGGGCAGACACTCAATGCCTGAACCACCCAGGGGCCCCTAGACCCAGAAACATTAGATACAGCTCCCCACAGAAGCACTGGCTGTGTAAGAACTGGGGATTTGTCCTGCTGCAACCCTATTTCAAGGTAAGGAAATTGGTACTTAGTATATGTTTGTTTCAAAAAAAAATATATAAAAAATCTCTAATCCTTACAACTCTATAGGGTCAGTATCATTGTCCCTGTTGTACTGTAAAAAAACAAAAACAAACAAAAACAAAAAAAACCCCTGAAGTTCACAGAAGTGAGTAATGCATCCAAGGTTGTAAGAGGGTTAGTAGCAAAATCAGGTTTCATCTCCTGGCTTTCACATTTAGGCTTTTTCCACTATCCAGAGCTGCCTCTCAAAACCTTCTTGGCCACAGGAATTAGTCACTCCAAAGGGAGATGAATAAAATTATAAAAGAAATAAAGCACGTGGGGCAGCAATTTTCCTGTTTAAGATGAGAAAACCCACCACTTTTGTATTTGTATGCAGCCCAAACTTGGAGTCATATAAATTTCAAAGAAAAATTGCTGGTGAACGTAGCACCTGGAAAAGAGTAAGCTTCAGAAGCACAGAGAGATGAGAGGTCTCTGGCCTAGCTGGATCACGTCCATGGGGACCTGCCCTGTGTATGAAGGCAGCGCATAAGAACAGACTGCTCTCTGAGCACACCGTGTCTTGGAGGACTGAGCTGCTGATTTCAGCTGCCCCATTTCTTGGCCAACATCAAAGATCACCAGATTGAAGGAACTTTTTGTCTCTTGGTCCAATGAAGGTTAGAGGTTGAAGAAAGTTTTTTATTTTATATTTTATCATTTTAGGATCAGGCAACTCCCAAAAAGATTTCCTGTGTGATGAAATACATCTCTTTCTCCCCTCTATACTCGAAACAGTTGCAACTTCTTAGTAAAAATTACTCAGCTAGTTCTTACCATAACCCATGAAGACAATATGTATTTTTAGTTTTGTCTTAGCAGCAAGGAAATACATTCAACAAATGGAAAATGATTTCATGAAGGCTATCCAGTGAGTCAGGCACAGGACTGAGCTGGACAGATTAGGCACCTGGGTCTCAGTCACTAAACTTCAAGGTCCTGCTAAAAATCAAAGACAAAGAAAAGCAGTTTTAGGATACCTTCTGCAAATAATTTTAATGCCATGTTGTGTTGTATGTGGATGTCTATTAAGCAGCCATAGGACTAAGGTGCTGGAAAAGCTCTACTCATTCTCTTGTAAGAATATCACGGGATAATAGGTGTAAAGCCTGAGTACCACACAGGATCTAGTAGCTGCTCAATAAAAAATGTCCTTCTGGGATGCCTGTGTGGCTCAGTCAGTTGGGCATTTGACTCTTGTTTTTTGCTCAGGTCTTGATCTTGGGGTGGGGAGTTCAAGGTTCTTATTGGGCTCCTATTTTGAAAAACAAGTAAATAAAACAAAATTTTTTAAAATGTCCTCCTTCTGCTGCCCTGCATACCAATCTCTCTGCTGTGAAATCTCCTCAGGGAGGCTGGACTCACCTATATTACAGCTCCTCTCTGTCTTTCTCCATTATTGACCTGACGTTTTTCTCAGAAACACAATGTGCTGTGAATCTGAGTCCTTGCTTTGTCAGTATCCAAAGCTTTGGCTTGCATAGACACCTGTATTTTTCTCCTTCCTATCTGCATGTGTAGGGATCTAGTTTTGCCTGAGGGTCTTAGTTATTAATTGATTCAGGAAAAAAGAAAAAAACAACAACTATCTTTTGCTGCCAGAGTAAAGGGAGAAGTTGGTGAATTGAGGACACCGAATTTCTCCAACTCTGCCCGAACCGCCGGGAGCCTCACACTGCTAGAAAGGTATGGCACTGTCATTGCAGTGGCTCTAACTCTTTTCATTTCTTTATCTCTCTCTCTCTCTTTTTTAAAGATTTATTTATTTGGATGAGAGAGCACAAGAGGGAAGGAAGAGTGAGGTGGAAGAGGCTGAGGGAGAGAAGAGGGGAAGCAGACTCCCTGCTGAGAGCAGAGCCCCTGGGAGCAGGGCCTCAGTCTCCAGACCCTGAGATCATGACCTCAGCCAAAACTAACCTACTGAGCCACCCAGGCGCCCCCTCACCTCTTTTTTTAAAGCCTATTTTACTTGCCCACACATTTGTCTGGGTCAGCCTGTTACAGCTGGTACTGTAACAACGGTGATATGTAAGATATTTCCATTCCAATAATGAAGCTATTTCCCAAGTTACTTGATGGTTCATCTCTTTATTTTCTTTATTTTTTATTGAAGCATAGTTGACATACTATATTAGTTTTAGGTGTACAACATAGTGATTGCACAATTCTATACATTACTCAGTGTTCATGATGAGAAAGTAGTTGCCACCTGTCACCAAACATTATTACAACATTATTGACTATATTCCCTGCGCAGTACTTTTCATCTCCACAATTTATTTATCATTGGAATTTGTATCTCTTCTTTCCATTCCCCTATTTTGCCCTTCCCCCCACCCCTCCCTTCTGGTGACCAGTTCTTATTTTATTTTATGCCATCTTATTTAGAAATAGGATTGTGTCTCTGCCCTGTTTTAAAGTTTAGTCGTTATCTTGCTTATAAAAGAAGATATTACATAATCACTAAACAAAGAAAATTTTGTTATTCGGTTCAGAATCCCTGAATTTTAATATAACCTTATTATGATGTTTTCTTGTTTCAGTTGGTCAAATAAGGGGTGATTAGATTCTCACTTTTGAACGTAGTGTAAAAAAATTTTACGGTATTTGAAGAAATAGACATGTTTCTTATTTTCAAAAGCCAAATTCTAGTGTTTGAGAAAGAAATAGATTGTGAATTTCCCTATTTAATGTAAATATAGTTTCATAAACAAATATAAAACATTGTGATTACTTTTAAAGGCACATAGAATTAGGAGTTTACATTACAGGCCCAATGTTATAAAACACTCTCTTAAAACAAAACCGTGTGTGCTGCTGATGTAAGCAGGCCTGCTGAAGAGGTGAGACTGCAGTCCGGGGTCTCTGGGCTCCCAGGGGATAACGCCCAGCAGCCTCACCGCCAGCCCTGGCGGGGAGAGGTACACAGAGAAGGAAATGTTCTCCCACGGGGCTGGCCACACCAGGCTGCAGAGACAGGTGTGCTGCGGTGAACCAGGGGGTACCAGCACCCAGCCAGCCCGCCCCTGGACCACAGCCCTCACTCTCACCTCACTCTCCCTGGCTTTGCTCAGGCCTACGCAAACCTGGTCTTCCCAAGAGAGACAGGAATGGCAGGAAGCTTCTTGACCATGGCCCACATGGCCCACCTTGACTGCACTGGCTCCTTGTTCTCCTGCCTCTTGGATGAGAGTGCTCAGTGTCAGCATTCTTCACTTACTCCACCTCTGCCTGCTCCTCATTCCTTTGTCCTAAGAGTCTCGGGCGAGTTTCCCACTCAGTGGTCTCTCTCTGAGTGATCTCATTCTCAACCAGAGTTTCCCTTCCTGCCCACAGCTCATGCTTCACCATTTTTGTTTTCTCTCCAGAGCCCTCTCAGTGGCTCTAGACCATCTGTCCTATGGCCAGACACAACACAGACACATCAAAGCCAACACATCCAAACCAGACCTAACCTCTCCCCCTATAGACCTGCTTCTTCCCAGGTTGGGTGGTGACCTTTCACCCACCCCTTGGAAGAGCAACTGGGACAGGTGCCATGCATCGCCCTTGCAGCCACCCCCACAAAGGGAGAGCATCCAGCCCTGCTCATCAGGCCATAAGGACTGACTCCTGAGGTCACCTAACTTCTGATGCACTTCCCTTCCACTGCACATGCCTCCCAGTCTTTATTCCTCCTCACCACAGGATCCTCTTCCCAAAAGTCATCTTGACCATGTTCTCTCTCTGCTTAACACATTGCAAGGACCATTGTTAGCCTCAGGATGAAGTCTAACTGCTGACTCCAGTAGATAATTCATGATCATGGATCCATGAACATCTTTCTCCTGGCCTTACAGGCTTCTGCTTAGCCACACCCTATTCTCACCTCCCACCTTCCTGATGACTTGGATTCCTTCAACTTACTCCCTCCCTCTTACCTCTATGACTCTCATGGGCTGTTCTCTTGCGCCCAGCACAGGCTTGGCATGTCTTCTTCCAGCAAGGTTTCTGTAATCCCCATTTCCCATTTCCAAGCCTGGGTGATGTGCCTTTCTGGAACCCACACTCTGTGCTTACCTAGGTCATAACTACAATTATACTGCTTTCATCTACTTGGTTGTAGATTATGGACTTTGGACTATGGTGAAAATTGGATTTGAATCCTAAGCTTGGTTTCTATTTTTGTTCTGTCCCCCTGGCACCTGCCATCCACCAAAACATTTGCTCATTTCCTGGAAGCCACGTGAGTCTGGGTCAATTCCATTGCTCTTGTATCCAAAAATACATGCTCATCCCAGGGTATCTACCAAGTAAAGAGTAGGTGCCAATAAAACTGCACACTCAGCTCCCTGCTCTGTTTCCACTGGCTCGACTTTAGCTTCCTGAACATGAACAAAATAAAGTGGGTTCATTTGTTTATAGCATACCCTCAAATCCTGTAAGGTGATTATAAATAGAGCACATATTTAACATTTTTAGAAGTCTGACATACAGAGATATCTGCCTGTTAGGCTCAGTCAACTTGGTGTCTGCCTTCAGCTCAGGTCATGGTCATCAGCTTCCTGCTAGGTGGGGAGCCTGCTTCTCCCTCTGCCTGCCACTCCCCCTACTTGTGCTCTCTCTCCCTCTCTCTCTCTGACAAACAACTAAATAAAATCTTTTTTAAAAATCTGACAAATACAAAGGAGAAAACAAAAATCACCCATAATCCTAATTAAATTTTTTAAATGTTTTATGCTTAGGCCACACATAGTTATCTAATATTATTCAAATTATGCTTTTCAAAATTTTATAGTGTTTATACGTATATTTATGAGTAGTCTATTCAGTATTTTTGCCTGTTCATCTGATTTGATATCTTTTCTGTTGATTCGCAATCCAAACTTCAAGAAAAGGTGGATTTGAGGCCTTCCCAGCTTTGTGGATATTTTCTTATTAACAAGAAGAAAGATGATCACTTTGTTGGATATGAGGACACCATCAGAGAATAACTTAATTGCAGACATTTGAGGAATTGGCCAAGAGGAACTTTCGACTCCACCTACTCCTGGCTTCTGTATTTCAAGATTTTTCTTGCAAACTAGACTAAAAGAATGTATCCCCACAAATCAGAGAATGGCATCTAAATACAAGTCTGACATATTAAGAATAAGAAAAACATGTTTTTATCTATTATTATTTATTCTTTAAAAGGAGAAAAAAACTTGGCTTATTTCTTTGTAAATGTTCACATATATTGTACACTTTTTGTCTAAATAAACTATGAGGGTTTTTTTGCATTTAGATCAGAAAATGTGAGAGGTTTGTAAGTAATTTCTTTCAGATAAATAAGAGAATAAAGTTTGCATACTAACTCTTTTGATGGTGGTGTGATGGTACTTCTGTTTAATTAAGATGCCTAGGCATTATTTACAGAAACTTTTTTGGCAGGTTAATATTGTGACACTTCACTCATTTTGCCAGAGTCCCAAAGAGAGAAATTAAATCATTTCTTCAAGGGTGAACAGCTCAAAAATTAGAATGCTCAACTTTTAAAAATTTTTTAATATTTTATTGTTAAGTAATCTCTACACCCAACATGGAGCTCACAACCCAGAGAGTCTACACAACCTCTACCCGCTGAGCCAGCCAGGCACTCCAAAAAGCTCAACATTTTTTAAAACCCTTTTTATTATGATAAAAAAAAAAACCCACAGAACATGAACTTTACCATCTCAAGTATTTTTAAGTCTGCAGGTCAGTAGTGTTAAGTATATTCATATTATTGTGCAACAAATCTCTAGAACTTTCTCATCTTACAAAACTGAAACTCTGTACCCATTAAACTCCAACTCCTCATTTCCCTTCCCAGAGCCCATGGCCACGACTACTCTGTTCTTTGTTTCTTGGTATTTAAAAACTTAGATACTTCATTTGAGTAGAATGATGCAGCGTATGTCCTTCCCTGCTTGGCTTATTTTGCTTAGCATACTGTCTGCAAGGTTCATCCATGTTTCAGCACGTGATGTAAGTTTTTTTTTTAATTTTAATCCATTGTATGGATATAACAAATTTTGGCAGGAAGGCACCAAGAACAATCAGAAAGGGCTTCCTGCAGGAGATGCAGCCTAAACAGTCACAAAAGTGAGAATTAGTAGAATAAAGATACTTTTCCAGATAATCTGGATGTGAAGTATGAACATTTCCTTAACCAACAGTTTCCAAGCTTTTCTTGGCAAGTAAGCTAATGTATAAAATAGATCATATATACAGTTTCTCCTATTTGGGAGAAGAGAGGAAGAAACCTTGTTCTTCCCTCTTCTTCTTTTTTTTTTTTTAAAGATTTTATTTATTTATTTGACAGAGAGAAACACAGCTAGAGAGGGAACACAAGCAGCGGGTGTGAGAGAGGGAGAAGCAGGCTTCCCTGCGAGCAGGGAGCCCAATGCGGGGCTCGATCCAGGGACTCTGGGATCATGACCTGAGCTGAAGGCAGATGCTTAACCAACTGAGCCACCCAGGCGTCCCTTGGTCTTCCCTCTTCTGCCTCATTCCTGTCATTGACTAAGGACATGTTCATCCCCATGATCACACAAGGGTAGTGGGTTCTGAATAGAGGAAGGGCACAGGGCAGGAGCTCTTTGGTTCTGTCATCTGGTGTTTCTCAAGCAGCATGCTGTTTGCACAGGTGTGTTCAATCTGATAAAATTCATCAAGCTGCACTTTGAAGACATGCTAAATGAAATAAGCCAGGCATAAAAAAACACAAATCCACTATACAACTTATACTTACAGTAGTCTTTCAGAGAGACAGAAAGTAGAATGGTGGCCATGCAGGCCTAGAGGGAGGGGAAATGGGAAGTTAGTGTTGAATGGTATGGGGTTTCATTTTAGGAAGAGGAAAAGCTTCTGGAGGTGGATAGTGGTTGTGGTTGCCCAACAAAGTAAATGCACTGAAGGTCACTGACCTGTACACCCACAGATGGTTAAAATGGTTAATTTTGTGCCATGTATACTTTCATCAGAATTTTATTGATACAGAAAAATTAATCACGCTACATATGATTTGTATACTTTTCTACATATAAATTTTTTAACCTAATCAAACCATAGTTTTAATTGTTATGGTCTGGAAACTTTTGAAGTATGGTGTTTTTCCATTAGTTGGACTGGCAAGTATTCCCATTTCATGAAAGACTAAAGGATAGTTACTGCTTTTTCATCTCACCTCCAAAATAAAAAAACCAGGGATTTGACAACCTTGGTGACTCCCTTACTGCTATTTCCTGAAATTTGTCAGTGGCTATTCATGCTTCTCTTTAGATTTCCCCTCTTCCAAAATGGTCTGGCTGGCAGGCATGCCCTCCAGTATTGAGGAGAGTGAGTGCTCACTGCAGTTTCCTCCCAGTGAGGGGACCCTGGGGTTAGACTGTCATCTAATGGTGTCCAGGGCCAAGCTTTCAAAGATTTCTGTGATTATCAGGAAACCTTCCTCAGCTGAATGATTTTTTTTAACTTCCTTGTCAGCAAAAATAATCCTCCTAAAATAAATTGTTCACTTTGGGCATGGAAATCAAGGGGAAAATGTTAGAAGATATTTATTTAAGATATTACTGATTTATCATTACAACTTACTTAAGAAAACATTTATGAGCCACTTCTTGAAAGATCACTTGCTCTTAAACAATATGAGTTTTGGTGAAGGTTTATAATTATGTAACATTTATACTAATTATAGAGAATTATTTATTTAGATAAAACTTAAATTTGCTACTATCATGATCTGAAACAGCACTGTCCAAACCAATTTTAATTTGGGGAGACTGTGTGTGTGTGTGTGTGTGTGTGTGTGTGTGTGTGTGTACATGTGTGTTCTGAATTCTCTTTGTTGATAAAAAAATAGGTAAAATTAATCATACATTGTTTAAAACTCTATTTATTTAAATGTTGACTTGACCATTTCTTAATTGTATAAGTCAAAAAATAGCCAGGAAGCAAAAAACACAGACTGTTTAAAAATGGACTCCCTTTGTAGTGTGCAGTCAGTAAGATATTTTTTGACTTTTATCTTAAACTTAATTTTTATGATATTTAACAATATTTGCTATGCTGATATACTAGCACATGTGCTTTCTGATTTCTAATTTAAAATGAATCCATAGACTGTTTCTGTGTTAATATGGATGTCCTGAAACCATAAAAACTATTCAGACTTACAAACCACCTACTAAACCTACATTTTTGTATGGTATATAAAATTATTGGGATGCCTGAGTGGCTCAGTCCGTTAAGTGTCTGCCTTCAGCTCAAGTCATGATCCCAGGGTCTTGGGATCTAGTCCTGCATTGGGCTTCCTGCTCAGCGGGGAACTTGCTTCTCCCTCTGCCTGCTGCTCCCCCTGCTTATACTCTCTCTCTCTCTCTCTCTGACAAATAAATAAATAAAATCTTTTAAAAAAAATAAAATTACTCTTTATTTTTAAGTTGAATGATCATGCATTGAGAAGACACTGTTTATCCATCTAATTGAATGTATCTAAATGATCTCTAAAATGTTTAAAGGTTTATCTGAACAATATGTGTACATTAAAAATTTATTTATTTTCCTCTGACTTTATTGGATGTGCCACTAATAATAATACAAACATAGCTTAATCTAACATTTACTGAGCATTTCCTTTTTTCTAGGCACTATTCCTGCACTATATACATCTTCACATTGGCCCTATTGAATAGTACTATTTTTTTAATTTTTATTATTGAAGTATAACAGACATGAGAGGGTTCTACTATTATCCCCAATCTGAAGCACAGAGCCAATGTATGATAGAGATAAAATGCTTCTCCTGAATTTCATAATAGCTACGTAAGAGGGAGATTACACCAGCAGAGGTTGGACACTTGCGGGGCCTGTGAAGGAGGACATTTTTGTCCTTGGTCAACTCTGAATCCTTTCCTGCATGGCGTGAGGGTTCCATGTCTGGCCAAGAGCACATCCACACTCATTTAGATACAAAGCCTATGAAACCACAGGACCATCACTGGCTTGGAGACAGGGGTCAGCACCTCTCCCCTCCACACCCTACATCCCTCTTTTGAGAAGCTTTCATGGGCAAGATTCCACCAACTACATAGAGAGCCCTGAGCTCCGCCCAGAGAGATAAAAGAGTCTGGCCAAAAAATCTGGTGCAAACTGGAGTCTACCCAATTTTCAGGGGAAAATAACTTTGAGGCTGAACTTTAATCTTTCACCACTTCAGTGAAGTAGAATTTAGACAGAACATCTCAGGATTTCCTGACTTTACTTTTTATTCTGAAGGAGATTGCCCCATGGTACTGCTAAAAGGACCAACTATCTTTAATTAAACCCTTGAACTGTCTTGGCTTTTGAAACTTTGCTGGAGGGAAATATCCAAAGGCTCTAAAGTCTAGTTCATTTTCAGAGCCTAACCTAACATAGCTTTGTAAATCTAAGGAAGATTCTAGCAAATAGCCAAAGCCAGGATGAGTGAGATAATGTCTGCCTCTTAGGTTTTTGGTGAGGAGTAAATGATATAATGAATATATGTGAAAGTGTGAGTACAGTACTACCATAAACTTCTGTAAGAGAAACTGTGTTAAAATACACTTTAAAAGAGCATTTTGTGTAATTATGGACACATTTATGAAGGTTTTCCCATGAGAAATTTCTTTACTTTATTAGTTTTTTGTTTGCTTGTTTTAATCTGTAGGTTCTACCCATGCATATTAAAACTACAGATCAACACTCATACAAGGAACTCAGTGGAAGACACTACTCAAACCCTACAGCCCTCACAATTCAAACTAAAACTTCTTCTTCATCTCCTTTTTTTTTAAAGATTTATTTATTTATTTTGGAGAGAGAGAGAATCCACAGGGAGAGGGGGAGAGAGAGAGAAAGACTCTCAAGCAGACTCCCCACTGAGCTCGGAGCCCAATACAGATCTCAGAACTCTGAAACCATGCCCAGAGCCAAAGTCAAGAATTGGATGCTTAACCGACTGAGCCCCCCAGACACTCCACTCCTTTTTGAATTGAATTCTAGTAAGAAGAAAGAAAATCTTTATTTGCCATGATAATATTCTTATTTGCATAAATATTATGTTATATTAAGTTATACTTAAATATAACTTACTTTATAGTTGGGGAATTATTAGCAGCAAGACTGAGCAAAGGCTGGGGACCAGGAATGGGAATGGAATCTTTTCTGCCCTTACAGGGTTTCTATGGCCTAAAGAATCTGCAAACAGCTCATACTAGTAAATTCTAGAACTTTATGCTAATCAATAACAGAAGT
The DNA here is from genome assembly GCA_004023965.1 of Spilogale gracilis. Taxonomy (NCBI): domain Eukaryota; kingdom Metazoa; phylum Chordata; class Mammalia; order Carnivora; family Mephitidae; genus Spilogale; species Spilogale gracilis. The sequence continues at coordinate 89,565 of PITA01003159.1, forward strand.
TCATATTGCAGTTTTAAAATATGCTCCATACTAAATATAGTATAGTCTACATAACCAGTGATGTAACACAGCCTGTGAGGAAGAACCATATAAACATTCTGTTGGCTCATTCATATGGTTCTACTTATATGAGGGTCTCCAGAGCAGTCAACACAAAATGTTAGGTGCATTATAACACTATGTATATTCAAATCTAAAATATGCAAAGCAGTGGTACATATTGTACAGACAAATATATGTTTGCAACATGCAGGCAAAGGGTATTCAAAACATTGAAAAAATTGGGGCACCTTGGGGCACCTGGGTGGCTCAGTTGGTTAAGCGACTGCCTTCGGCTCAGGTCATGATCTCGGAGACCCGGGATCGAGTCCCACATCGGGCTCCCTGCTCGGCGGGAAGCCTGCTTCTCCCTCTCTCACTCCCCCTGCTTGTGTTCTCTCTCTGGCTGTGTTTCTCTCCGTCAAATAAATAAAATCTTAAAAAAAAAATAATTAAAAAAAAAAAAAAAAAAAATTGGGGCACCTGGGTGGCTCCATTATTAAATGTCTGCTTTCAGCTCAGGACATGATCCCAGGCTCCTGGGATTGAGCTCCCTCTCTCACTCCGCCTGCTTATATTGCCTCTCTCGCTGTCTCTCTCTCTGTCAAATAAATAAAATCTTAAAAAAAAAATTGAAAAACTCATACTGACTAATCAAGAAGAGATACCAGCCTTTGTACAGCGGCAAGTGTTTGAAAAACATCCATCCTGTAGGCAGGGGGATGATAACACCAGCCAGAGTTCAGACAACAATGACCCCCGTGCAGAGAGAGGAGGAGCTCAGAGAGAAAACTGAGCGATCCTCACTCTTTCTTTAACAGAAAACTCTGGGGGCACCTGGGTAGCTCAGATGGCCAAGTGACCGACTCTTAGTTCTGGCTCAGATCGTGGGTTGTGAGATCAAGTGCCAAGTCAGGCTCCACAGTGAGCAGGGAGTCTGCTGGAGGTTGTGTCCCTCTCCCCCCAACCCTGCTCCCCACACCTTCACACCCATGCTCTTTCTCTCCTTCTCAAATAAATAAATCAAACTTTATAAACTCTGAAGTAAATATCACAAAAATGTTCAGAGGTCATCAACATTGGTTGGTGAGTACATGAACATTTATTGTATGATTCCCTATATTTTTCCAGATGCTTGAAACCTTTCATAGTTTTAAAAAAATTCTACATTTCTAGGCCCGTCTCATTTAAGACAATGATAAATGCCTCCCATCAGGGCTGCTCATTGTTGGTTGTTAAACATACCCAGAACTCTGTTGAGTCTTGGCCAAAAAAACCCTGCCCATTTCCACAAAAGTAAGGACCGAAGTGAGAGAGTGTTATGCATAAATGAGCAAGAAAATCTGTCTGGTCCAGGACTTGGAGCTACTGGTGTCTAGATGGACTGCAACGGGGTTTCGCTGCAGTCGCAGAGATTATCAATAAGCACAAAACAGAGGAGGGCACTGCTCCCCGCCGGAGCTGACCTGGGCCAATACTCCTTAAGTACCAGTCTGTAGCAAAGTCCACGACCTGCCAAAAATTTCCTGACCTGGAAGCAGAAGGTTTAAGAGCATTTCTGGTTAACTGTTGTATTAAACCCCTGATTTCTGGGAGCAGATTGCTAAAAGTTCTCAACTTTCTGGCATAGGCTGTTGTGTGAAAGACCTGATCCCATATATAGTAACCTGACTGCAGCATTCCAAAGCCAAGAAGACCAAACAAATTAAAAAAGAAAAAAAAAGGGCGCCTGGGTGGCTCAGTTGGTGGAGCAACTGCCTTCGGCTCAAGTCATGATCCCGGAGACCCAGGATCTAGTCCCACATCGGGCTCCCTGCTCGGCAGGAAGCCTGCTTCTCCCTCTCTCGCTCCCCCTGCTTGTGTTCCCTCTCTGGCTGTGTTTCTCTCTGTCAAATAAATAAAATCTTTAAAAAAAAAAAAAAAAAAAAAAAAAAAAAAAAAAAAGAAAAAGAAAAGGAAAAAGAAAAAAAACCAAGTTTTCTGGTCCTTTTTGACACATGGGTAGTACCAGGGTTTAACGGCTTTTTTAATTTTTATATTTTCATCCAAGGGCTGTGTTTGACAGTACCATAACCACTTAGAGCAAATTCAGCTGAAATATGTGGAAGGTAATCACTAGATATTAAAAGGAAGCTCTCCTCTTCACATTCGCCTAGGTCTTGCTCCTCTGTGGCAGTTCTTCGCTGTCCTCGTCCAAGAAAAGCCCAGGGATTCAAAAGTGGAAAGGAAAGTGAGATGCTGGGCCATCACAAATAAATTGTGTTGTCTGTGGTGTTACTATTACTTTCAGGACTTTTCTCCTCCTATACTTCCCCTGCTATAAGAAGTTCCAGGCATCTGCCTACACTACATACATGTTTTAAGAGTTAATCCCTTTCCCCATTTGACTCATGATCCTGCAAGTCCTTCCAGAGGGGATAAAAATACAATGGATTACGGCACTGCAGCGTTGGCAATTCCCAAGGAAGAGGTGGCTTTAGACATTTATATACCGAGCTTGGCGACCAAGCGCCGTGAGTATGTCCGAAAGCTGTTGGAAATCGGACAGTTTGTGCTGCAGTGCAAGGACAGGAAGCATTGCGAGTTTCTGCAGCCGTGGTTGGCTTGAGATAATACCATTGTATAACCATGCACAGCGACCGCTCCCACTGCTGAGAGCCCGGGCCTGGCGTCTGGCTCCTTGGCTGCACGCCAGGCTGAGGTCCTGCCGTCTGAAGGCAGGGTGTGTGTCCCCTCCCGGGCAGTCCACACACACACAGTGCCGGCCACACCTCACCTTCCAGAGGAAATCTGGCCAGAAAGCCAGACTTCATGACTTCTCCTTTATGAGCCTTACCCACCCCCAGTTCTTGCGAGGGAGGGGGGGTTGTTTTCCACTTGGGTGCACTGATGGTATTCACTGTGCGTTCAGATGGGGATTTAAAGTCCCAGGCAGTAAATGAGCTGATGACAGGGTTATTGGAAAGATACTGTATCTGGCTATGCCTAGCAACTTTCGTGTTCAGTCCTGGGCCGGGGCTTCAGAGAGGCCCCTGCCCTCATCACTTAGACACACAGCCCTTCCCACAGAGCTCTTGCATTAGGCAGAAGCAATTACCAAGGACTATTTTAGACGTATTTAGAAGCAATATTGTTTGATTTTAACTGGACATTGTTCTAAACACACAAAAGAGTTCAAGGATGTGGCGTTGGGTTTTGTTCTCTACCAACCCCCCTCCCCAAACTGTCAGATTTCTCTGGGAAAATGGGATGAAAATGTTTGGGACATTTCCACAATAAAACACTCTAAAATATTTTTCTAAGATTTCCTTTCTAGTCATGTCAAGATTATAACTCAAATCTGCAAGAGTCAGGAAATTCCAAATTTATGTTGACACTTTCCCTTTAAAACCCTCACCAGATGATAAACAATGTAAAAATTCTCTTCCAATTCAAAAGTTCCAAATATGACACAGGGTTGCTAAGTTCTTGTCTTAAAAAGGTGTTGCAGGGTGACAAAGAATAGGCTTTCTAAGAAACAAAGAGAATCCTTCAGGCAAATAATTTTTCCAAATGATTTCTTTCTTTTTTTTTTTTTTTTAGATTTTATTTATTTATTTGAGAGAGAGAGTGAGTGGGAGAGAGCATGAGAGGGGGAAGGTCAGAGGGAGACTCCCTGTCGGAGCTGGCAGCCCGATGTGGGACTCGATCCCAGGACTTGCCTATCATGACCTGAGCAGAAGGAAGTGGCTCAACAGAGCCACTCAGGCACCCTCCAAATGATTTGTTAATATAGAAGGTGAAGTAATCATTTCAGGTGGGTCAGCTCCTTGATTGCATTTTTGTCAATGGAAAGGAATTTAATTTCATGATGGAAGCCAAGGAGACAGTGGTGGAATTTGGCCATGAAATCAGTGGTCCTTGAGGTGGGAATTTAAGTACTTGGCATGGATGGGAGGGCTCTTCTTGGTGACTCGAGTGGGTGCACTCGCAGAGGTCCCAGGGGCCCCAAGGGGAAGCTGAGGGGCAACTGCCACACCTTTTAGCAGGACGGGCTCAGCCCGGATCCCAGTGTGGCCCCCCACAGCTGTGGGAGGCGAGTAAATTATTGGACATGTCTCAGATCTGGTTTCTCCATCTGTAAAATGCAGGAGGATCACAGCATCTACCTTATGGGTTGTCTGAGATTAGATGAGATCATGCATGCTAGCTAGCCTAAGACAGGGCCTCTCAAAATTTTCCTACAGTGAAAATAACAGCCATTTAGATAACAGTGTGAAGGAAAATAAGCATTATCAGCAGGAGTGTCAGGAACGTGTGCTTGGATAGTGTTAGATAGGAGCAGAAAGAACTTGATGAAAAGAAAATCTCAGGGATAGAGTTTAAAACCTTAGAAACAGACATTTCTAGGGCTACCGAAATAACTAATTGCACCGACAGAGAAAGACAGTGACAAAAGCAAAATAACAACCTACTCTGCCCAGCGCCCGAAAAACCCATCGGGTTGCAGGTAAAGAAAACAAAAAGACAGCGCATGGTATCTGTCCGAGTCCTAACCAAAACCCGAAACCTTGCAGGAGATGGGCCTTCTAGGAGACGAGGAAAGATCCGCGGGTTCCAGAAAACAGCGAGCAAGAGCACAGGGGAAGGCGAGCACATGCGCAGGGAGAGACCGGCTCTCGCTTCACTTCACGACCCTTCACAAAGCCTGTGATCTTCCGCCACAGGCTGGGGCCGGGGACAAGCAAAATCAAGAGCGCCGACACCATGCATCTGCCACTGGTGCGGCCAGGTGGCTCAGGGAAATCGGGACCCTTTGGCAGACCATGCTCTAAGAAGGCAATCTCAGAGGACTGGAAAAGGCGATTGCGTTGTCTCTGGTGTTAAAAGAAGAAAAACAAAAACAAAAATCTGACAGTTCTGGCTCATAAGTGGATAGATCGGCTTCAGTTTCGTATCTGTAAGGGCATTACATTTAAAAGTCATCTATCAGTGTGGAACCAAGAAGACTGTGGGAAGAGGAAACCATTCCAGACCAATTTCATTTCCGACCACGATAGACAGTGAGGCCCTGTAATAAAGGCAGAACAATGGATGTGAAATCTGAGGAAGCCTGTGCCACCATCTGCTCATGGAGGGGGGGTGGGAGAGAGGGGGCAGACTGTGTGGGAGCCCGGAGCCCACAGGCCTGGGCAGCCTCCACCTCAGCCGCCCTGGGCCCAGTCCCTTTTCCTCGCCACCTGCCACCTGGGACTGCTTTGACCCTGCATTCCCTCACCTGGTGCTGTTTGCTTTTAGATGCGCTTCCAGCCCACATCTGTTGTTCCCTGGGTTTAGTCAGCAGTAAAGATTCTTTGGAGAAAGGAGCATGGGATTTGGAGTCAGTTCAATAATGGATGGCTGGCTGTGTGATTTACTGGTTGTGGGGACTTAGGTGGATCCCTGAGCCTGACTGAGATAGCTTCTCTTATCCAATGGGGATCAAAGGCCCGCACTTGAGCGATTATTGTGAGGATCACAAATCAAGGACTGCTCTAATGCATGGTTCAATAAATGTCATATGTATTCCTAATTTCTGATCTCACATCTTTTCAGGCTCTGGGCTATAACTGGATCCTAGACCCTTACTGAAAGATATGTTTATGCTCACAAAGGCAGTCTAATAGCTCACTTAATTTAGGTATTTGAGTCTCTCTGTGGGACCCTGCCATTCCTGTATTTTAGTCTGGATCAGGAAAGCAAACCATGTCTCAGATGCCCAGGAATGTTAGTTAGCAAAAGGAATCAAATCTGTCAGTTAGCCAGCCACCCCCCGCAAGCAACTTTCTTCCCTTTCTCTCTATCTTCTTCATCCCTCTCTCTTCTTTCCCTCCCTTTTTTCTTTTGTTTTTTTTCTTTCCAAGCTTTGATCTTGACAATGAGGAAATTCACAGAGTCTACAGATCTCTACCTGAGACCAAGATTATTTTTCAAGACTGATTGTGTTCGATATTGATTGTTCAAATGACAACATTTTTTTCAACAGCCACCTGAGCCCCAAAGAGTTCAAGCCTCTCTCCCTTTCTGTTACTGTTGCCACTACAGCAGCAAAAGAGTAGAAGCCCAGCCCCTGTGCCCCTTGGCGTCTGACCCCAGGCTGACTCAGCCACACTGCCATTTGCCTCCTTCGTGCTGATGCACCGGAAGTCTGCAGAGCTGGTAAATATTTGCCCATGCAGAATAGAACAAATGCTGCTTTCTGCACAGGGTAGGTGATGAGGCAGGTCATCCCCTCATGTCAATAGTGTGAAACCAACAATGGCAGTGTGCAATGATGACACAGTATCTGTTAGCTTCAAAGAAGGGAGTTACTGATGGCCATGACCTCCAGACTCCACGGCTGCACCTTGAGAGTTGCCAGAGCAGAAGTCTGTTCCCTGCCCTGGATGTCAGCTCTTCACTGCACTCTGCTGCCCTCCATTCCCTGGCACTGCTGAACTCCATACTGTGAGTTCAAGCCCCACATTGGGTGCGGAGATTACCGAAAAATGAAATCTTCAAAAATAATAATAAAAGAAATGTGTCTGTTGATGTCTCATTCTGTCTGCTTGTGATCTCCATCTCATGACTCTGCTAGAAGAGAAAGGACCCCAGGGAGAAGAGAGGCTCAGATGGGGTGATACGGAAGGACATACACCAAGGAAGAAACAGGACAGGGTCACTGACAAATGCCAGGAGAATACAAGGCAAAGTTTAGGAAACTGCCCCAAAATTTATGTCTGAGATGGGGGGTGGGGAAGGAAGAGCAGAGAAACCAATCCAGTTCTTTGATTAACTACCTAGATTTCTGTGCCACTATCCCCTACAGTTTGGTAAATAGAGTCTCAAAATATAAATGCAATCGACAGATTGAACTTTCAACACATAGAAGAGAATTACCCTTTCAGGTGTATGAAGCTTTTCAGGTTATCGCAATGTTAGTTTATGGTGAATGACTTCTGACTGATTAGAGTAAAAGATATACAAGAATTCTTTTTGTGCCACACTTAGACATTTTTTCTAAGTTTGACATTGTTTTTCAATAAAAATATTTTTTAAAAAAGCACATCCATGGATTCTGAAAAACAACCAGCACAGCTAGATAGCAAGTCACAGCACAGGTGAATAATCTGCCTGATGTAGAAGTGGCAACTTTATCCTTTGACCAGCCATTTAGTGAACACCTGGGAGCCAGGTAAGAGAAAAGGGAGAGACAAACCCAAGTTGGCAAGACCCACAGTGGGATACACTCTGAGTTCAGATGGGGATATGTGCAACCCCAAGTGAGCAGAGGGGAGGCAAGGAAACTCTGTAGGAACCCAGGTTCTGGAAACACCGCCACCAGAGCAAGTACTTTTGGTGGAAAGGATGAGCTGTGGAAAGATCCTAAGTAAGCACGCAACCTGGGGGAACAGTACATGCAGTTACTAGGCAGGGATCAGCTTAGGGACCAGACAAATAGCCAGGAGACTAGTTGATCAATTAATGCATTGCTAATTAATGAAAGAGATCTAAAGAGTATATCCAGTGCAATCTCATCATTAACCAAACATTCACAGGGAGTTTGTACATGGGGAGTGATCTTTCAATGTCTTCTAAAACCTAGCTCTCTATTTCCTGCTTCAGTGTCCCCAAGGATGTTTTCCATGCTGGGCTTCCAGTTGTTGGCTTGTGTAAGAAACCACCCAAATCTCATCCATAGTGAAGATCAGAAAATAATTAAACAAGCACACAATAAATACAGTATTGATTTAATCCAACTTATAGTTTATTCTGATGGGCAACTTTTACTGGCTGGTACATGGTTTAATGGGATGAATTTAAATTTTATCATAGCAGAACTCACTTGCCCAAGTGTTGTTAATTAGTGATCCAGAATTGCCAGACAGGAAGGAGGAGCCAACCTTCAGCAGAATTTAGGAGCAGTAGGGCACAAAGTGACCATATCTTGATTGACACTCTCTTCAAAGGTTGACTAATCCCAGTATCTATGTGAATTGTTTTATGACACAAGCTAAGTTACCAGCTGGGCTTGATGAACAAATAGCACAGAGATTTCTTGCGAAAACCACCTTAATTCTTTCATGATGGAGTTAAATCAACACTGGAGGAGTAGAGAGAAGGTAACATCACCTCTGTGAATCACATGTCTGCAGATTTCTGTTGTTTCTGAGTTGGCTAAGTTTGACTGACACAGTCTAAAAGTGTGACCCACAGAATCAGAGTTTCTAAATGAACTTTTCAAAAAGTGAGTTATGTTTTATTAATGATTGAAATATTCAGGAAAGTTCAATGTAGAAATGAAATACATTTTTAGGGAAATTGAACAAAAAAACACTTGTTTCTCAGCAAATTTGTGATTCTTACTCCTACCAAGGCTGTGAGAAGACCACCTTAATCCACATCTGAGCCTTGATAAAAAGAGGTGCCTTGTGTTTATAAGTTCTACTTGCCTGGTTGTAGAAATAATTGCCAGTCACATTCCCTGCACACTGGGGTGCTAACTGGTGGGTAGAGCCATACAGTGAACATCGCCCTGCCAACCTAGGGGCAGGCATGGCTTCTTCCCTGGCTTCCGCATTAGAACAAGTTAGGACCAGAGAGAAAGCTCCTCATGGAGTCAGTAAGGAAGCTGGCCTGATTTGGGAGACAGTTTTGCAGGTTCTGGAAGGGACGAGAACTAAAACCTGAACTAAAACCTACTGCTCTGAGACCAGACAAACCTGTTTCTCTTGCTCCCTCCTCATAGGAAAAGGGACAAGGAAGACAGCAGAGATGGGGAGCAAGGAGAAAGAAGTCAAGGGGCAGAAGCCCACACTATGCTGTAGCAGAACATGCCTACGAAGTGTGAAGAGTCACTTTTACGGTTAAGTGAAATGTAGCACATTTCTTGCTTCTTTGTGGTTTATCTGACATGTTGGCTAGTCATATGCTCACAATTCCAAAACCTAGAGAGAACTTAGGAAATTCACATGAAAATAACTTCTCTGACTGGACCCATGAGAATATAAATGGGTAGGGCATGATGGGAGACAAGAAGAGGAAGGGAGAATATTGGCATAATTCAAATGAGAAATGCATACCTGCTTTAAGACAATAATCTAAGAGGCGCCTGGGTGGTTCAGTTGGTTAAGCGACTGCCTTCGGCTCAGGTCATGATCCTGAAGACCCGGGATCGAGTCCCACATCGGGCTCCCTGCTCAGCAGGAAGCCTGCTTCTCCCTTTCTCACTCCCCCTGCTTGTGTTCTCTCTCTGGCTGTGTTTCTCTCTGTCAAATAAATAAAATCTTTAAAAAAAAAGACAATAATCTAAAACTGGAAAAGAGAATATATATGAAATAGTCACAAAGGATTACCAGAATTTCATGTTCATGTTCAAATACCAGTCACTGAGTTAACAATGAGAGTGATGAGGGAAGAGAAGTCTTCTTTGGAAAACTCTTTCCCCGGTGATGATTCAGAGTTGCCCTCCTGAATTTTGTCAGCCCTTCTGTGAGCCTGGATAAGTAATGACTTCTTTCTTGCATTCTTTCTCTTAGCGTCCTCAAACTCCCTGACCCTCTCTGCTCTGGTTTACCACTGAGATCAATTGCATCGCTGCAACTTGAGGAGAGAAGAAGGAGTCCCTCGGGGTCTGCACGTTCTTTGTCTCAGGGGAAATTAATTTGGGTGTTCTTTAGTCAGCACCTAAAAACATTAAGATTCCTGTAACAGATGATATCTCAGCAGTGTAGGCAACAAATGAAAGGCCCAGGAAACATAAGCTTTTTGCCTAAAAAGGTAAGCTGGCTTAACCACAAACAATCCATCTCTCCCAATCAGAAAATGGGAAAGATAAGAGTTCTGCTTCACCTACACCCATGCATGGAGTAGGGAGTAAAAGTTTTCCATCTTAAACTCCAAGGACAGGTGTAAACAGAGGCTCAGTTCTTCCTAGGAGGCTGGTTACAAAGAAGAACTAATCAGAAGCCTTTCATCTCTGACCCTTTACCTTTAGGTCTATTTTGGGGCATGGAGGTGACAAGGTTTGTATCCTTTGCACCCAAGGAAGTGACAGGCAGCTTGCTGATCAATAACTCCCTTTCGTAGTGTCTTCAGAACTTAGAGAAGGGGCTAGCAAATGAAGCAGAAATCAATACTCAGTCTGGTGAGAAGGAGGTTATTGTTGCGTTAATTTCATTTCTAAAAAAGTAAAAAAAAAAAAACAAAGGCAAACTGCTTCTTTTTGCATTCATTGGGAAATGAGTGCATTTTCTAAAGAATCAAGGAACTTGGAGTCTTAATTTTAGTCAATTTCATATCCAAATGAGATGTTATCGAGTTTCTGAGATCTGATTCTCTCTGAGCTATTCATGGGGGAGGCAATCCTCGATTTTCCAAGCACCACTAGTTGGACAATAACTTGTAGCAGAAAAACATAAAAGGGAAGGATTTCTGACAACAAACCTAAGACTTTAGGAATGAGCAGTTCAATAGATAAATGGGAAGTTTGGGAGAATCAACAAAGCAATTAAGAGACTGAAGGGATTGATTTATGGGGAAGATCATTCCTTTGATGTTTAGCTCCGCTAATCAATGCTTCTTTTTTTTTCCTTTTGACAAGGATTAGGGAACAGGAGATGAGTAAAGGATTAAGATTAGTAATCTACAAATACCTGAAATAAATAATTTTACAGGAGAAGCATTCCTTTCAAATTGGCCAATGTAACTGAATAGATCTAAGAAATTAATTCAAAAGGTATTTGTACCACAATCTTTTGTCCCCCCAGGTTAGTTCCCTTTTATTTCTTTGTATACTTGCTGGCTCTTTGTTAGCTTAAAATAGAAAAAAAAAATTACAATTTAAATTTCTAATAGAAGGTTGTTTGAAATATGAAGACAATTGCTTTTAAAAAACAATAAAAACTCACCCCATGAGATATTTAAAATTCCAACCCATATGTTGTATCTGATAGAAGTGGAAGGAGTGAATTTGTTTCTTATTTCTTAGGAGAAATGTTTTACCAAATTTAAAACTTTTTCCTATTGAACTTTAGATATTTAATAAAATCACTCTTCTAATATGCAGAAGATTAAAATTCTGAAGGCATGATTCTGACAGCATAATATATCCTTAGCTCTTATTTGATTTTTTAAAAAAAACAAAAAGCCTGCATTGCTCCTCCTATATTCCTGGGTAGAGGTGATACGCTCCCTTCCTTTGGGTGCTGCTCATGTCTCTTCATGGGGCCACCCTGACAGAAGTATATCAAGCAGCACACACCATTCCTATAACACTTCTTGATTTTTCCAGAGTATTTAGTGTTCTCTTGAATCATAGTACTTATTCTTTGCCTTGTACATTTATTATTTGTCTTCTCCATTAGTTAGGACACTCCATGTCTGGAGTGACTGCTCTGTCTGTGGGCAGGACTGGCATTTGGGGCAGCAGTCAGCTCAGGATAAGCACCTGATATGTATTGGTTGGAAGGAAGGGGGGAAGGAAGGAAGGGAGGAAGGAAGGAAGGAAGGAAGGAAGGAAGGAAGGAAGGAAGGAAGGAAGGGAGGAAGGAAGGAAGGAAGGAAGGAAGGGAGGAAGGAAGGAAGGGAGGGAGGAAGGAAGGGAGGGAGGAAAGGGAGGAGGTAGGGAAGAAAAGAAGAAAGGAACAATAATACACTATGTCATCAGCACAGGATTCTAGAAAGAAGCAGATATGCATATTAGAAAAAAGCAGAGGCAATGTCTTTTTATTTCCAGTGCACTCTTTCTCTTTCTGCCTAGCATATAAACAGGTGTTCAGAGTTATTTAAGAGAGAGCAGAAATTTAGCAAATGAGTTAAAATTTATAATCCAGTCAAGGATAATCAAAAAGGTGATATTGTAATAGTAATTATAGGATGTGGTCCTCTTATAAGTTCTATGCAAATATAGTGTTGTACTAATATTTGCAACAGCCCTACAAGAGGCACCGTGACCTTTTTTTTTTTTAAGAGACAAAGCCCATGGAGGGGTGGGGTGGGAGTAGGAACAAAGGGATATAGAGAGAGAGAATCCTAAGCAGACACCATGCCCAGCTCAGAGCCTGACTCGGGGTTCTATCTCAAAACCCTAAGATCATGACCTGAGCTGAAATCAAGAGTCAGGGCTTAACCCGCTGAGCCACGCAGGCACCCTGAAGCACTATCACCCTTAGCCCCATTTACAGTTGTGCAACTGAAAGCACAATCCCCAGGGGAGCTATTTGTCTCAGGACTTAAGCTGGGTGAGTGGCAGAGCTGGAGTCTGAGATCAGGCTGTCTACCTCCAGCAACTGATCTCATGACCATGTGCAATCTAGTCACCCATGGTGTGGAAATCCCCGTGGGAAACAAGAAGGCCCACAGAATAGGGAGCGGGCTGAAGAAAAAGTCCAAAGAGCAAGGGGTGCATGGCACAGTCATAAGGAGGGTGTGGGACAGGTAGGGAGGAAGAGTTCTCAGACCACCCTCCAACAGAAATTTCTAGGGAGGCCCTGCCCACCAGAGCCTTTCCTGATGTTCTGTGTGCCCAAAATACAGTGTGTATCCAAAGAATGTCTCCTGTTCTGATAAGTAGGGTGACTCTGGGGACCACCATGGAAAGCAGGGAGATGAGGTAAAAAGATGTGAGGATGAGGTTCCTGAGAGGGAAGGATTTGGCAGGTGTAGGAGAAGCAATTATTAGAACAGTTCAGGTAAATTAGATTCAGATGGTGACTGGAAAGAGAAGAATATTAAGACAAACTGTGAAATTAAGGAGATCTGTGTCAAGTAGAGTAATAGGGTGATAATAAAATGGTAATTAAAAGGATTAATAAACTATTAAACATTGACAGATGAATGGATGAAAAATATGACAAATACATACAATAGGCATTATTCAGCTTTAAAAAGGAAGGGAATTTGGACACAGGCCTCAACACAGCTAAACCAGGAAGATACGATGTTGAATGAAGTACACCAGGCAGAGACACAAAAGGATAACGAGCACAGCCTGGCTTATGTGTGGTGCCTAGAGTAGTCCAATCACAAAACAGAAATTGGAACAGATGTTTCCAGGGGCTGGAGGGAGTGGGGAGGAAAGGGGATCTATGTTTAACAGGCACAGAGTTTCTGTCTGAGATGCTGAGAAAGTTCTGGAGATGGAGGATACACAGTAATATAAATTTACTTAATACCACAGATCTGGATGCGTACAAATTGATAAATTGGTAAATTTTATGCTCTGTATATTTTGTCTCGATGAAAATAAATTCATAAATAAATAAACTATTAGACATGGAACAGAGAAAACTGAGAGATAGAAGATGGTTCTGCATTTTGGACTTGAATAAACAAGGGAGGGCAGAAAAGATAGGTTGGGAGGGCCGCTGAGACGCCCAGTTTGCTGGGACACGTGGATTTGAAGGTGCTGGTGAATACTCCAGGTGAAATCTCTGGTAGGCACATCATCTCCATTCTCCTACAAATATACAAGCAGTGCACATTTAGTCACTGCTTGCATATTCTAGAAGAAGTAAAAGGGCTATTAAGATGTTGTCTGGGTTGTAGCCTTTTGGGGTGTAAGTTCAAGGCTGCTTTGAAGGAATTCATACACAGAAGAATTTCCTGGTTCTTTCTAAGTGCTGGGCACTACCCTGGGTCTTTCCTTCTGTGAGGACTCTCCTTCCTGGGACTGAGTTCTCGCGTCCTACAGCACATGACCTGGGTATTAGGCTGCACACATGCACCAGAGTGTGGCTCAACCTGCCCTTCATCAAGGCACCACGGAGCCAACAAGACCGTGCCCTTGGCACCACCCTCAGCAACCGTGATAAAATGGGTGGCTGCCTCATTACTTCTTCGGGCTCACAGAGAGATTTCCAGATGCCTTATCTACACCCTGACTCACCCCCACATTTGCCAGCAGATCCTGAAGGCCCACAATGTGAGGAAATAAGCAATACACAATTGGGGAGGTCTTTTGTATGGCAAGCGAGCTTCACTTTTCCTGGCTGTAAATAGCACCTATGCCATGGCAACATGAGGACCAGGGTCACTTCTATTTTCAGTTCTTCAATGCTAACATTCTACAGTTTTATGTTAAATGGAATGTCAAGGGAGAGTTCCTTTAATGACTATTATGGCTTCATCTATAAAGTGATCAAAAACACCCATTCCCTTCAGGAACTCTGAAAAACTATCTTCCGCCTTTGCCTATTGAGGTTTTGCCACACAAAAACTTTTATCTTAAGTTTAAGTAGTTGCAAAGAATGTGACTTCCAGTGTGTTGGAAATATTTATATTTGTAACTGAAACATCTCACTGTCAAATGCATTCGGTACCATCATCATTTGTTAACTACCATCATCTGTTTAAAATACTAGAGCAAGATTTTCAGAAAGTAGAAATATGATATTAATCCATTTTCCCTGCAAAAGCTTATTTCTGCTCCACATTCCTCTCAGAATTTTATCCTAATGCAACAAGTATATGCTTGAGAATTTATTTTACTGATCACCCATCACATGTCCCTTAAAAAATTATACACAAAATGAAGACCTAATATATTTAATATTTCTTGTGACCTGATGACTCTAAATGCCAAAAAGTTTATCCTAGGACACCTGGGTGGCTCAGTCCTGGATCAAGCCCTGCATTGGGCACCCTGCTCAGCTGGGAATCTGCTTCTTCCTTTCTCTCTGTGCCTCTGCTGGTTGTGATCATTCATTCTCTCTCTCTCTCTCTCTCTCTCTCTCTCTCTCTCAAATAAATAAATAAAATCTTAAAAAGATAAATGCCAAAAAATTTATCCTGGATGGAATAATCAATATCATTTTTGCTGAGATATAATTGAGAAAAACAATACATTTCTCAATTTTGATAAATAATTATTAAATATAAAGGTACAACTTTGTTGGATGTATTTCTTCATGAAATGCAAAGGTGAAGATGTTGGCTTCATTAAAGGAAACAATATTTCAAGTTTTTTTTTAAATGCCTAGTTGCTTACTGTACCTCAAGGTAATGTATCACAGTGAAATGTCCTTCCATTGTCAACTGGGCTCAAGATTCACGTGAAAGCAGAGTGGGCAATGACACCAAGCACCTTTAAGTCAGAACAAATATTCAAGTTGAGGGTAAAAAGTTGATCCTTTGAGACCATCCATGCCAAGCGTCTTCTGGACACTCTTCATATATCTGAAGGGAAACATGGATCCTAGTGTAAAGACTGCTCTTCTACAAAATCAGGTCAGAGCACTGGAAAGAAATATGCAGAATTACAGAGTGCCTTCTCTCTACCTCCTACTGTGGACATAGACCATCTCAAACAGATGGACAACCAGCATATGAGATTCTGTGACTATCCCAAATAATGTCCTTCTTTTATTCAACTAATAGTTGCTGAGAGGGCACCTCGGTGGTTCAGTCAGTTAAGTGTCTGCCCTGGGGTCCTGGGATCCAGCCTGGCATCCAGCTCCCTGTTCAGTGGGAAGCCTGCTTCTTCCTCTCTGCTGCTCTCCCTGCTTGTGCTTTCTCACACTCATTTTCTCTCTCTGTCTCTGTCTCTGTGACTCCATCTCTCAAAAAAATAGACAAAATCTTAAAAATAGTTGAAGACCTAATGTGTCAGGCACTGTGCTACTAGGCACTAAGAAAGGTATAGCACTAGAAACGTATAGCAAACAAAAGGGACTTTGGCGACTGAGTCAGTAGAACCTGGAGTAGTGAGCTAGGGGGCAATGAAGCATGAGGAGGGATGCATGGGGTCTGAGATGATTTGAATAGTTCAGCTCAGGACCCCAAAGGGAAGCCAGACAATAAGCCAGACCATCCTCCCGGGAGACATGGTAGCAGTTTGGTCTCTGATCTGTGGGACTGGGATTGTTGGAGGCATCTCAAGGAGATACAACTGACTATATGGGTCTGATGATTCATTGGAAGACACAACCAATCATAGCTCTTTTTTTTAAATTGAAATTCAAAGAACACTCATTGATCTTATATTTTATACCATGCACTGTGCAAATTTCAAGGGCTTCAAAGATGAAGAGACATAATCCTTTGTCTCAAAGCTCACAGACTAGTGGACAAGGCAAATATATGAGAAGGGAAAAGAGATGAATCCCCAAAGAACAAGTGTGGGTTAGGCTCTTAATGCTGGCCCTGGCCTGGATCAACCAACTTACTAGAATCACAGAGCTGATAAAGCAGTATAGTTTATCTACTTTGCTCCTCTAACTTTACAGATAAATTTTAGGTGTTTCTTCCCAGTGCAGATCACTATTGATACCCCCAAGGACTTCTCTTTACATGTACACACATTTCTGAGCCCAGGACTTCACTAGAGCCATGGAGAAACACTGAAGGCCCTTCTAGAGGCATATTGCCCAAATATGGAAATTCATCTCTCACCCACAATAGTGTGAATGTACTTAACACAACTGAGCTGTACTTGGAAAGGTTTGTGGGGGATCCTCCTGCTTGCTCTCCAACAATGCAGGTAGAACCTAGGATGTTTTCTGGAAAAGTATTCTAAAGTCATTTCAAATACGCTCTGACTCTGGCAATGGGACCTCTAATAAGAGAATATTCTCCATTTAAGCATCTGTTATGCTCTTTCCAACAAGAGACATGGAAACTTCATCTTGAACAAATCTATCTTTAAAGGGATTTGATGAACAAATTTCCTAATCAAAAGTTCAAATGGTCAAAAGTGTTCTACCTCTCATTTTCACCTGGCCAGCTTTCCCGAGGCTCTCCAACACACACTGCCTACCATCATTAGGAGGTGGATTATTGTATTCTCCAGTTCACACTTTTCCTCCCTTGAACACAAGGGCTCCATGGGACCCAGCTACCACTTCCCCATCAACTACTCCTCCCTGATTTCTTGCAAGGAGCTCACTGGCACCCCACACCAAATGTGAATGAGTTACAAGGGCATAGGCATGGGGTTCACTCTAGAATGGTTTTGTTGCACAGGAAAGATATGTCAAAGATTCAGCTCGAACAGAATACTTCCTTCTATTCTCCACAGGGTTGTCCAGTTCTGGAAACCTAAGGCTGGCCACATAGCTTGGACTTCCTCCTCTGACAAACAGATGCTCTCATAACACATTATTTTGGATTCCTGGGGGGACTATTTTATACCTTTTCAATTTTTTGCGTTGACTTTTAATGATTTAATTTTTAAAAAGAGTGAAAACCTGAGTACACAGTTCTTTTATGTATACTGAAATAAAATAAATTTGTTTTACTTTTTTCTGAACTTTATATTCTCTTCCTAAGGACCCAGATCAAGAGTCCTGCATTGGCTGAATGATATCTTCCAGTAGATGCAGTCATCAAAAAGAGAGTGAACGTAAGGAAGTAGTTTCCAGAAGGTTTGGTACAATGTATGAATTCCGAGCTTCTGATACTGAGCCATTTTAATGGTATACTAAACAACCAACAACTGATAAGTCTTTTTACGTTGGTTTCATCAGAAATGTTCATAGGCTGTGTCCAGTAACTATATACCAGAAGCTAAAAATCCAAATGTGAAACTACGTTTACTAGATCATGTATTTTCTGCAGATGTATATTTTACATGAGACTAATTATAGAAAAGTTAAATGGTGCAGTGACTATGGAAAATATTATGGTGGTGGTGGTTCCTCAAAATTAAACATAAAACTATCATATGATCCGGCAATTCCACTTCTGAGTATATATACAAAAAAAACCCCAAAAGCAGAGCCTTGAAGAGATATTTGTACACTAGTGTTCGTGGCAGCATTATTTACAATAGCCAAAATGGAGAACTAGCCCAAATGTTAAAGATAGATCAATGGAAAAACAAAATGCAATATGTACATACAATGGAATACTATTCCGTCATGGAAAGGCATGAAATTCTGACACATGTACAACATGGACAAACCTTAAAGATATTATACTAAGTGAAAGAAAAGAGTCATGAAAAGGACAGATACTGTATGATTAGATTTAGGTACCTAGAGGTACCTAAACGAGGTACCTAGAGGAGAGTAGTCAAATTCATAAAGACAGAAAGTAGAATGGTGGTTGTCAGAGGCTGGGCTGGGGAACTATAGGTAATGGAGAATTAGTTTGTAAGGGATATAGAGTCTCAGTTTGGGAAGATGAAACAGTCCTGGAAATTGGTTGCACAATAGTGTGAATGGACTTAACACAACTGAGCTGTACACTATAAAATGAGTCACACAGTAAATTTTATGTTATGTGTATTTTATTGCAATTTTTAAATCCATCATTAATTCTATGGATATACAAAAAAACATTGAATTGTGAACTTTGAATAGGTCAATTATCTGACATGAATTTATTTTTACAATATCTGGATTAGAATTGAAGAGAGGCCAGTTGTGGCTTGGAGTTTCTCATATAGTAGAGGTCAAGACATCCACCAGCCTGGGGCTGGAGGGCCCGCTAACAAGGCGGCTCGTTCCATGGCAGGTAGGTTGGTTCTGGTCGTGTTGGAAGGCCTCAGTTTCTCTGCACATGGGCCTCTCTCCACAGATTGCTTGAATATCCTTACAACATGGCAGCTGCCTTCCCTCCTAAACAAGAGATTCGAAAAAAGAGAAACGTCACTATTTTGTATTAAATGAATGACAGAAATTACAAGATGACATAGAGGTCAGTCTGATATATTCTAAACACTTAAGCTATGCTTTTTAAGTGCAGATGACTTCCAAAAGATGGTAACTGGGTGACAGAGCCAAGAGAAAGAATTCCAAAGAATCCCTGAGAGGTCTGATCTGTTCCTAGAGTATTCACAGAGGCTTTAGACAGCCAGATACTCCCAGGAACACTTGGAATATTGGGGTCAGATTTCAAAACAGCCAAAGAGAAAGTGAATCTCCCAGTTTCAACTCATGCAACCAATGGAACTAACATGGTATCAGTACTATTTCAGCCTCAAGGACTGACCCAAGTTCATGTAAATGACCAGGAAATTACTTACATTCTTGTATTTACGCAAACTAGAAGTATGATGGCATTTCTCTTAGAGATTCTAGAAGCAAACTTTAGCCAAGAGGTATGCCTCATTTTTCTAACTAACAAGCTAGCTATGAGATTTAGCCCAACACATTTGAACATTTTCTGTTTTGCCCAGAGGTGAATTTAGCTGAAGTTAATGAAGTCAAGTTTTAGGATCACCCTAAAGTATCCCCTCAACAGTCCCAGCAGAAGCTTAGTCTCCTTAGCTTTGATGAACCTACCCCCATACCTACCCAGTATTGGGGACAGAAAGGGGCTCTATGCCAATGGGCCAGCACTGAGAAGGGAACAGTTTTAAAGACAGGGAAATAGACCATGAGCAGAAAAAACAATTGTTCAGTATGATTATGAGGTGTGAAAGAGTCCATCTGGTATAAAGCCTAAGAAAGTGGTTGTGAAGGTCTCGTCTCTGTGACATTGTGTGTATGGGTGGAGGGATGCAGGATGCATATGTGTATGTGTGGGGAGAGTGTGTGTGTGACCTGTGAGTGTGATGCCTACATGGAAAACAAAAATGTCCACGGTAGAAAATCCATGGTGCTCAGTGGAATGGAGAGTCCTCCCAGGGCTGCCAGCACTTCATGAATGACAACTGACTTCAAGGGCGGTCATGGTTAAATGTTGAAGCATTACAAATTAGATTAGAAAAGGCCACCTGCCAAAGCAAACAGTGCGGGTGGGAGTAGAGGGAGAGAAATATCCATGGCAGTGTCCAAAGTGGGCATGCTGACATTTCATGTGGTTCACTAACTCTACTTTGTGGCCTTCATAAATTTCACTCAGAATTATTGTCAATGAAACTAATGAAATCACAGGCTGTTCAACAAAAGAAGTATCAATCTGTAATTTTCCATTGGGTCAGTGAGACCTCAACTTATGAGAGGCATGCTTCATGTCATCAAGGCTGGGCATTGACTTTGCTTCAAGTACCTTTCAGGAATTAAAAAAAAAAATTCTATGCCTTGATCTTTCTCAACAAGTTCAGATAACTTTTGGAGCTGGGACCTCTGCTTTAAAGACCAAATAACAAACACAAACATAAATAAACAAAATCAAAAAACAAAACATGATTTTTGTGTCTAGGAAATCAGTTTCAATTGCTACTTTTCCAGAGTAAGATCTTCCTCCAGCTTTCTTAAAAGATGTTTGTAAAAAAAAATTACATTTTCACTGTTACAAGTAGAAAGAAAAAATGGAGAAAACAATGTCTCTTTGAAACACATCACCTCCAAAATTCAAGATGAAAAGTAGACATTGTGGGGATGTTATTACATGTGTTTCTTTCCTGAAGGTCAATGTCTGTGTGGATTTGAGTGTATTGATAACATATTTATCTTGAAGGAGTTTTAAGAAAATGTCTATTGGTATACCATAGCCATTTTCCACAATGTTAACTAAGTTAGAAAATAGAGTTTTGTTTTACTTATGTAAAAATATCCATATGTATTACATAAAATATAATTAAGATCAAATCCTACATTACAGAAAAACAATACATGCTTATTCCAGATCAAAGGACAATAGCAAAAATGAGACTGAATTTACACTGGAAATTGAAAATTTTATTTCTTTTGCCAGGTCTCTAATTTACTGCCTTTTTAAAAGATTATTTATTTGAGAGAGAAAGCACACATACACACAAGCAGGGGGAGTAGGAGAGGGAGAGATGGAAGAAGTGAATCTCAAGCAGACTCCCTACCAAGAGCCAAGCTCCATGCAGGTCTTGATCCCAAGACGCTGAGATCATGACCTGAGCCAAAATCAGTAGTCAGATGTTTAACCAACTGAGCCATGCAGATGCCCCTCTAATTTACTGCTTAGCAGTATAATTCAGGTTATTATTACCTCTATTTCTCCAGGGGGAGAGGCCTGTTCTCTATTAATTTTTTTTTAAGATTTTATTTATTTAACAGAGAGAGAGATCACAATTAGGTAGAGAGGCAGGCAGAGATAGAGGAGGAAGTAGGTTCCCTGCTGAGCAGAGATCCCCATGTGGGCCTCAATTCTAGGACCCTGAGATCATGACTTGAGCCAAAGGCAGAGGCTTTAACCCACTGAGCCACCCAGGCACTCTCTCTATTAATTATTTTAAGGAATAGAAAACTAACAATAAGAAAAGGAAAAACTAACCTAAGAAAAGGAAAATTAATGTTCTGGTCTTACTGTTAAAGAATTTTGAGCTTTCCTTCCATTGGAGTTTATCAAAAGTATCTTTTTCTGGATCAATTGTCTTGTGTCTTGCCTCCATGAACTCTTCTTCCCATCCAAATCCAAGCTCTTTTCTAGTGTCATCATAAATTTTTATCTTGGTTTCAAAATCATTATTGACCAATGTACCTATCTATCTAGCTTCCCTAGAGTGTGCCAACTTTTCTTTTCTTTTCTTTTTTTAAGATTTTATTTATTTATTTGACAGAAAGAAACACAGCCAGAGAGGGAACACAAGCAGAAGGACTGAGAGAGGGAGAAGCAGGCCTCTCGCCGAGCAGGAAGCCCGATGTGGGGCTTGATCCCGGGTCTCTGGGATCATGACCTGAGCCGAAGGCAGTCGCTTAACCAACTGAGCCACCCAGGTGCCCCAATAAAATCTTTAAAAAAAAAAAAAGGAAGAATGAAGTTGAGTCCTCATTCAAATTCTAAAAATCTAAAGCCTCTGACTAATGAACTGAGATCAGTTGCACTTTTTTCATATTTTTAGAATAATGAAATAAGCACAGAGAAATATTGGCAGAGTAGCATAAGAAACACTCTTGCATCCATTACCAAGATTGGGCGATTCTCTCATTTTTTTCTATTATCAATAAATGTATGTCTCTATCTATAAATACTTCATATATAACATGCAGACAGTCCCCTCCAACAAAATATGATGCTGCAGTTCAGTTGTATGAGACATGTAAGTGTCAAACAAAAGAAGTGAATTTAGAGTACCAAGAATAAGAGAATTTAAAGAAAAGAAAAGATCCTACCACTCAGAAGAGTGTGGAAGATGAAAAAGTGATCAAGTGATCCATGAATTTTGATTAGATGATCATTAAAGGAAACAAGTTTAATTTATGAAGGTATACCCAACATTAGATGTCTAATACTCCAGAAAACAGAATTTAATGTATACAAAATTCCTCTAAGACATCACTCTGTTTGAGATACTGACCTACAGCACACTGGAACTCTGAAATTAGCACATAAGGAAGGAAATAAGTGCAATGCCAGCCAAATGAGATTTTCTTGCTACACAGCTACTAGTCAATGAAATGGTTGTAGAGTATTTGCAGATTACTGACACTTTGGGGTTCTAATAACTTGTGACTTATCATGATTCACTGATTTTTAAATAATTTTTACTTACAAGTTTTAATTTAAATTCCAATTAGTTAGCATACAGTGTTATATTAGTTTCAGGTGCACAATATAGTGATTCACCACTTCCATACATCACCTGGTGCTCATCACAAGGGCCCTACTTAATCCCCATAGGCTATTTCATCATCCCTCCACCTACCTCCCTCTGGTAACCATCAATTTTTCTCTAGAATTAAGAATCTGTTTCTTGGTTTGTCTCTCTCTCTTATCCTTTGCTTGCATGTTTTGTTTCTTAAATTCCACATTTGAGTAAAATCATATGGTATTTGTCTTTCTCTGACTTGTTTTGCCTAATATTCTACTAACTCCATTCATATTGTTACATTTCTAATTTATTTATTTATTTATTTATTACAATCTGCCCTCCCCCAAGGTGGGTATGACCCCAAGATCAAGAGTCACGTGTTCCACCTACTGAGCCAGCCAGGTGCCCTTATATACCACATCTTCTTTATCCATCCACCAATCAATGGACACCTGGGTTGCTTCCATATCCTGGCTATTATAAACAATGCTGCTATAAACGTAGGAGTGTATGTATCCCTTTGAATTAGTGTTTTTGTATTTTTCGGGTAAATACCCAGTAATGCAATTGCCAGATCTTAGGATAATTCTATTTTTAACTTTTTGAGGAATCTCCATACTGTTTTCCACAGAGGCTGCACCGGTTTGCATTCCCACCAATAGTGCAAAAGAGGGTTCCCCTTTCTCTACATACTTGCCAACATCTGTTGTTTCTTATGTTGTTGATTTCAGCCATTCTGAAAGGTATGAGGTGATGTCTCATTGTAGTTTTGATTTGTATTTCCCTGCTGCTAAGCGATGATGAAAATCTTTTCATGTGTCTGTTTGCCATCGACATGTCTTCTTTGGAGAATTGTCTGTTCATGTCTTCTGCCCATCTTTTAATTGGATTATTTGTTTTGGGGTGTTGAGTTGTATCAGTTCTTCATGTATTTTGGCTACTAACCTTTTACTAGACCTGTCATTTCCAAATATCTTCTCCCATTCTATAGGTTTCCTTTTAGTTTTGGTGATTGTTGCCTTCACTGTGCAGAAGATTTCTGTTTTGATATAGTTGCAATAATTTATTTTTGCTTTGTTTCCTTTGCCTCAGGAGACATATCTAGAAAGATGTTGCTATAGCCCATGCCAAAGAAGTTGCATTCCTTTCTGGGATTTTGATAGTTTCAGTCTGCAACCCAATTTTTTTTACTTTAAATTTATTTTATTTTTTCGGTGTTCCAAGATTCATTGTTTATGCCCCACACCCAGTGCTCCATGCAATACATGCCCTCAATACCCACCGCCAGGCTCTCCCATCCCCCTACCCCTTCCCTCCAAGACCCTCAGTTTGTTTCTGAGTCCAAAGTCTCTCATGTTTCATTTCGCTCCCCAAATTACCCTACTTCCCATTTCCTTTCCTTCTCCTACTGTCCTCTATATTACCCCTTATGCACCACGTGTAAGTGAAACCATGTGATACTTGACTTTCTGTACTTGGCTTATTTCACTCAGCATAATCTCTTCCAATCCAGTCCATGTTGCTACAAAAGTTGAATATTCATCCTTTCTGATGGAGGCGTAGTATTCCATTGTATATATGTACCACATCTTCTTTATCCATTCATCTGTTGAAAGGCACCTTGGCTCTTTCCACAGTTTGGTGATTGTGGCCATTGCTGTGATGAACATTGGGGTACATATGGCCTTTCTTTTCACTATATCTGTATCTTTGGGGTAAATACCCAGTAGTGCAATTGCAGGGTCATAGGGTAGCTCTATTTTTAACTTTTTAAGGGATCTCCACACTGTTTTCCAAAGCAGCTTTCCAATTTGCATTCTCACCAACAGTGTAAGAGGATTCCCCTTTCTCCGCAGCCTCTCCAACACTTGTTGTTTCCTGACTTGTTAATTTTGGCCATTCTGACTGGTGTAGGTGGTATCTCAGTGTGGTTTTGATTTGAATTTCCCTGATAGCTAGTGATGATAAACATTTTTTCATGTGTCTGTTAGCCATTTGTATATCTTCTATGGAGAACTGTCTCTTCATGTCTCCTGTCCATTTTTTGATGTGCTCATCTTCTTTTTGGATGTTGAGTTTGAGTAGTTCTTTATAGACCTTGGATATTCAGCCTTTTGTCTATAGTGTCATTTGCAAATATCCTCTCTCATTCTGTGGGTTGCCTCTTTGTTTTGTTGACTGTTTCCTTTGCTGTACAGAAGCTTTTTATTTTGATAAAGTCCCAAAAGTTCATTTTCGCTTTTGTCTCCTTTGCCTTTGGAGACGTGTCTTGAAAGAAGTTGCTGTGGCCGATGTCAAAGAGGTTACTGCCTATGTTCTCTTCCAGGATTTTGATGGATTCCTGCCTCACATTGAGGTCTTTCATCCATTTCGAGTTTGCCTTTTGTATGGTGTAAGAGAATGGTCTACTTTCATTCTTCTATATGTAGCTGTCTGATTTTCCCAGCACCATTTATTGAAGAGACTGTCTTTTTTCCACTTGATATTTTTTTCCTGCTTTGTCAAAGATGATTTGCCCATAGATTTATGGGTCCATATCTGGACTCTCTACTCTGTTCCATTGCTCTATTTGTCTGTTTTTGTGCCAGTACCAAGCTGTCTTGGTGACCACAGTTTTGTAATAAAGCCTGAAGTCAGGTAATGTGATGTCCCCACCTTTGTTTTTCTTCTTCAAAATTCCTTAGCAATTCGGGGTCTTTTTTGGTTCCGTATAAATTTTAGGATTGTTTGTTCCAAGGCTTTGAAGAATGTTGGTGGAATTTTGATTGGAATGGCATCGAAACTATAGATTGCTCTGGGCAGTACAGACATTTTAACAATGTTTATTCTTCCGATCCATGAGCATGGAATGCTCTTCCATCTTTTTGTGTCTTCTTCAATTTCTTTCATGAGTGTTCTGTAGTTCCTCGGGTACAGATCCTTAACTTCTTTGGTTAGGTTTATTCCTAAGTATGGTTTTTGGTGCTATAGTAAATGGAATCGATTCTCTGATTTCCCTTTTCATTGTTAGTGTATAAGAACGCAACTGATTTCTGTGAATTGATTTTGAATCCTGCCACTTTACCAAATTGTTGTATGAGTTCTAGTAGTTTGGGGGTAGAGTCTTTTGGGTGTTCCGCATAGAGTATCATGTCATCTGCAGAGAGAGATTGACTTCTTCTTTGCCAAGTTTTGCCAAGTTATTGCCAATAAAAATACCTTTTATTTCTTTCTGTTGTCTGATTGCTATTGCTAGGACTTCTAACACTATGTTGAACAATCATGGTGAGAGTGGGCATCCTTGTCTTGTTCCTGATCTCAGAGGGAAGGCTGTCAGTTTTTCCCCATTGAGAATGATATTCGCTGTGGGCTTTTCGTAGATAGATTTTATGAGGTTAAGGAATGTTCTCTCTATCCCTATACTTTGAAGAGTTTTCATCAGGAACAGATGTTGTATTTTGTCAAATGCTTTTTCTCCATCAATTGAGAGTACCATGTGGTTCTTCTCTCTTCTCTTCTTGATTTGTTCTATCACATTGATTGATTTGTGAGTGTTGAACCACCTTTGCATCTCTGGGATAAATCCCACCTGGCCATGGTGGATAAACTTTTTAATGTATTGTTGGATCCTGTTAGCAAGGATCTTGTTGAGAATCCTGGCATCCATATTCATCAGAGATATTGGTCTGAAGTTCTCCTTTTTGATGGGGTCTTTGTCTGGTTTGGGGATTAGAGTGAGCTGGCTTCATAGAAAGAGTCTAGAAGTTTTCCTTCTGTTTCTATTTTTTGAAAGAGCTTCAGGAGAATAGGTGTTATTTCTTCCTTGAATGTTTGGTAGAATTTCCCAGGCAATCCGTCTGGTCCTGGGCTCTTGTTCTGGAGGAGGTTTTTAATCACTGCTTCAACCTCGTTACTAGATATAGGTCTATTCAGATTGTCAATGTCTTCCTGTTTCAGCCTTGGAAGTTTATAGGTTTCCAGGAATGTATCCATATCTTCTAGGTTGTTAAACTTATTGGCATATAATTGTTGATAGTAATTTCTGATGATGGTTTCTATCTCTTTGGTATTACTCATGATCTCTCCCCTTTCATTCATAATTTTATTAATTTGGGTCTTCTCCATTTTCTTTTGGATTAGTTTGGCCAATGGTTTATCGATCTTAATAATTCTTTCAAAGAACCTGGGGCGCCTGGGTGGCTCAGTTGGTTAAATGACTGCCTTCGACTCAGGTCATGATCCCAGAGACCCGGGATCAAGTCCCACATCAGGCTCCCTGCTTGGCGGGAAGCCTGCTTCTCCCTCTCTCACTCCCCCTGGTTGTGTTCCCTCTCTGACTGTGTTGCTCCCTGTCAAATAAATAAAATCTTAAAAAAAAAAAAAAAAGAACCAGCTTCTA
>PITA01003159.1:116471-144827 GCA_004023965.1 Spilogale gracilis
GGGGGGGGGGGGGGGGTTGGTTTAATTTTTTGTTGATTTTCCAGTTCTCTAAGATGTAATGAGAGTTAGTGTATTTGGAATTTTTCAATTTTTTTGAGTGAGGCGTGGATGGCTATGTATTTCCCCCTTAGGACTGCCTTTGCTATATCCCATAGGTTTTGATCGATGTATATTCATTCTCATTGGCTTCCATGAAGTGTTTCAGTTCTTCTTTGATTTCCTGGTTGATCCACAGATTCTTGAGCAGAGTCGTCTTTAGCTTCCAAGTGTTTGATTTTCTTCTGAACTTTTGTTGTGGTTAGTTCCAGTTTCATGGCATTATGGTCAGAGAATATGCAGGGAATAATCTCAATCTTCTGGTATCAGTTGAGCTCTGATTTGTAACCTAGTGTGTGGTCTCTTCTGGAGAAAGTTCCATGTGCACTCGAGAAGAATGAGTATTCTGCTGCTTTAGGGTGGAATGTTCTGAATATGTCTATGAGATCCATCTGGTCCAATGTGTCACTCAAGACTCTTGTTTCTTTGTTGATTTTCTGTTTAGATGATCTGTCCATTGCTGACAGTGGTGTGTTAAGATCTCCTACAATTAATGTGTTCATATCAGTATGACTCTTTATTTTGCTTAACAGTTGGCTTATGTAGTTGGCTGCGCCCATGTTGGGGACAAAAATGTTTACAATTGTTAGATCTTCTTGGTGTATTGACACTTTGAGAATGATGTAGTGTCCTTCTGTGTCTCTGACTACAGTCTTTAGATTAAAATCCAATTTGTCTGATATGAGAATCCCTACCCCAGCTTTCTTTTGAGGTCCATTGGCATGAAAGATGGTCCTCCATCCCCTCACTTTCAATCTGGAAGTGTCTTTAGACTCAAAATGTGTCTCTTGTAAACAGCATATGGACAGGTCCTGTCATCTTATCCAGTCTGCAGCCCTGTGCCTTTTTATTGGAGCATTTAGGCTATTCACATTGAGAGTGATTATCGATAGATACATTTGTATTGACATCATGTTGCCTGTAAAGTTCAGGTTTCTATAGGTTACCTCTGTAAATTTCTATTCTGTGTCACTCTTGGGTTTGTTTCTCTTTTATAGAACCCTTCTTAATATTTCTTGTAGTGCTGGTTTGGTAGTGGCATAATCTTTTAGACTTTGGTGGACCTGGAAGCTCTTTATTTCTCCTTCCATTCTGAAAGTCAACCTTGCTGGGTACATTATCCTTTGTTGCATATTTTTTTTCATTTAATTTCCTGAATATGTCTTGCCAGATTTCTGTGGATAGGTCTGACGTTATTCTGGTGGTCCACCCTCTATATGTAAGGGATCATTTCCCCCTAACTGGCCCTAAGACATATGCTTTGGTTTTATGATTCATGAATTTCACAATTGCCTGGAGGTTTTTCTGACCTCATTGATCTTGAGGGGTGTCCTCTCTTCCTCTAGGACACAAACATTTGTTTCATTCCCCAGATTAGGGAAATTTTCATCCTTGATTTGTTCAACTATATCTTCTAGGCTTCTCTCTCTCTCAACTCCTTTGTGGATTCCAATAATTCTGATATTGGAGTGTTTCATGGCATCATTTATTTCCCTAATTCTATTTTCATGGGATTTTAGCTGTTTGTTCCAAGACTTCTCTTGCTCCTCCTTCTTAATCCATCTGTCTTCTAAATCACTGATACGATCTTCAGCTTCACTTACTTTAGCTGTTAGCATATTTAAATTAGATTGCATCTCATTAATAGCCTTTCTAACCTTGGCTTTCACTTCTGTCATTAAGGCTTCTATCTTGAGACTAATGTTCTTTTCCAAGTTAGCCATTGCTTGGATGATTGCTGCCCTGAATTCCATTTCTGTCATATTGTTTATGTTCATTTCCAGTAATTCTGTGACAGGTGTTGCAGTCTCTGGGTTTTTCTTCTGTTGGTTGTTCCTCCTCTGAGTCATTGTGGCGAGGAGTGGTTGAGGGGGTGTATTGCTAAATATATCAACCACTATCCAGGTGAATTGTTCACTGGAAGGTTTTGGAGCAATCAGATGTCACCAATGAAAAGGAAGAAGAAAGAAAATAGAGAAAGAAGAAGAGAAAGGAAGCAAGAAAAAAACCCCGCCAGATTAGGCCCCAGTGGTAGGATTTATATGGTACAAAACTACAACAGGGTAAAGAAAAAGACCATGAAGAGTAAAAGAAAGTTAAAGAGATCAAAAAGCTAAGCCCAACCCCAATGACCCCCAAGACCAGTATTTATATATTACAAAGGCAAAAACAATTACACAGAAACACTGACAGAATAGGGTGGGAAGGTGAGTGCAAACCCTCCTTGTGGGCAAGGAAAGTATTTCAGGGTTTGTCTTGTTATTATTGTTAGAGGAGTCCACTTTCTAAAGATATTGGGAGATTAGAACTGGTTTGTATATAAGGGTAGTATTGAATAGGGATGCAGGATTACCTTGAAGCTTATTACTATGTGTATATTTAAAAGAAAAAAGAATAAAGGAAAGAAGAGAGAGGAAAGGGGAAAAAAACAGAAAAAAGAAACAAAGAAACAAGAGAAACAACAACAGAAAACACAGGTATGTGTTTGAAAAAATTTCAGGGTAAAAAGTTATTATGGAGTGTTGTATTAAGTATCACATTGTAATAATAAGTGGGTTAAAAATTAAAAGAACAAAAACTATGAGAATGAATTTTTAAGTTTAAAGTGGAAACTTTAAAAGTAAAAATAGAAAAAAGTTAAAAAAGAAAATGAAGTGAAATTTGTATCTATAAAGCGTACAGCTTTTGGGGTAGTACCAGGGGCTTAATATATTGTCTTTCCCACGGATGTTGGGGTTTTGGTGTTGTCCTCCTCTTCTTCTGGCTTGCCTTCTGGGACAGAGGACTGCCACGCTGTTTTTCAGTCCCTTCTACCTGGGTGAGTCCCCGCCCCCTTCGTAGGTGTTGGGCTCCATGGCAACCAGGTTTTTAGGCTTTAGTTCTGTGGAGGGTTTGTTCTTTTGTGACTCTTTGCAGCTTTTCAGGAAGTCAGGTCATAGCAAGATGTTTGTACCAAGACCTCCTTTCCAGAGAGAGCCCCTAGTTAGCAACCCTCTGGATGGTGCGGGGACCCACAGCCTCTCCCTGTATCTTCCCCCTTGGCCACCTGTCACAACCGCGTGCACCAGCAGCCGCTGGTCAGATTGGTGTCTGAAGCCCCCACTTGTCATTTCGCTCCCCTGCCATGGAAACTGCAACTGATTTGGGGTCCTGCAACTTTGTCTCTGCCCAGGGAGTCTGTGGTGCACACCCATGCAGGAGGAACTGAGATCCCGTTGCCCTGCACTGTCATGCTCAAGTCTGCAAAATCGCCTCCCCTGGGGCGATGCACCTGTCCCAAGGAGTGGAGAAAAGCGGTGGAGAAAAGCAGCAGAGGGAAAAAAAAGAACTGCAGGGGAAAAAGTGGCAGTTTTAAATGGACCCTGCCCAGCCCTGCATTCCCTTGAGCGGCACCAGGCGCACTTTCTCTCCGCAGATCTATCCGCATTTCCCCGGCTGCCCCTCAGGCACTCCATTTTTGTCTGCTTTTATTCAGACCGCAGTCTGCTATTGTTCCCCAAACACAGAGCACTTTCGTGCTGGGATATTGCTTTCCAGTGGGTCGCCTCTGTGGGCTTCCTCCCCCACATCACTTCATCTTTGGATATCCCTCCCATCGCTCCCACTCCACTCTACCTCTTTGTCGATGCTCTTCTTCCCCCGTAGTGATTCAGAAGTGTGAAATATTACATTTCAGGCTGATTTCATGGGTGCTCACAGTGTTCTTGTAGTGTTTTTTTGCAGGAATTGAGCTCACTTAAGGGGACTCCCCAAAATGGGGTCACCCAGCCTTCTGCCATCTTGCCCCCTCTGTAACCCATTTTGAATTTATTTTTTTGTATGACCTGAGAAAGTGGTCTTATTTCATTCTGTTGCATGTTGCTGTCCAGTGTTCCCAACACCACTTGTTGAAGAGACTCTTTTTTCCATCTGTCTTACCTTCTTTGTTAAAGATTAATTGTCCATACAAGGTCATATGACTATACGTGTGTTCATTTCTGGGTTTTCTATTCTTTTTTTAAAATATTTTATTTATGTATATATTTATTTAGTGGGGTGGGATGGGGAGAGAGAGAGGCAGAGTGAGAAGCAGACTCCCTCCTGAGCAAGGAGCCCAATGCAGAGTTTGATTCAGGAACCCTGTGATCATGACCTAAGCAGAAGGCAGGTGCTCAACCAACCAAGCCACCCAGGAGCCTCCTGCATTTTCTATTCTGTTCCCTTGATCTAATGTGTCTATTTTTGTGCCCATGATACTGTTTTGATCATTACAGCTTTGTAATATAATTTAAAGACAGGAATTGTGAGGTCTAGCTTTGCTTTTCTTTTTTAAGATTGTTTTGGCTATTTGGGTCTTTTGTGGTTCCACCCCAATTTTAGGATTGTTTGTTCTAGCTCTGTGAAAAACGCTATTAGTATTTTGATAGAGACTGCATTAAATGTGTAGATTGCTTTTGGTGGCATAGGCATTTTAACAAATATTTGTCCTTCCAATCCATGAGCATGGAATGTCTTCCCATTTCTTTGTGTCATCTTGAATTTCTTTCATCAGTGTTTTATAGTTTTCTGAGTACAACTCTTTGGTTAGGTTTATTCTTAGATATCTTATTATTTGGGGCACAATTGCAAATGGGATTATTTACTTAATTTCTCTTTCTGCTGCTTCATTACTGTTGTGATGAAATGCAACAGATTTCTATAGATTGATTTTGTATCCTGTTACTTTACTGAATTTGTTTATCAGTTCTAGAAGTTTTTCATGATTCACTGAAATTGAAATTTGGGTTTCATGTGAGAGTATTTGTTAGAAAAAGTTTTTGAAGTAAAAGATATAGCCTGCTTAAGGGCACCAGGGTGGCTCAGTTGATAATCGTCGGCCTTCCGCTCAGGTCATGATCCTTCAGTCCCAGGATTGAGCCCCGCATCAGGTTCCCTGCTCAGCAGGAAGCCTGCTTCTCCCTCTCTCACTCCCCCTGCTTATGTTCCCTCTCTGGCTGTGTTTCTCTCTGTCAAATAAATAAATAAAATAGAGAGGGAACACAAGCAGGGGGAGCGAGAGAGGAAGCAGGCTTCCCACCGAGCAGGGAGCCCGATGTGGGACTCGATCCCCGGTCTCCGGGATCATGACCTGAGCCGAAGGCAGTCGCTTAACCAACTGAGCTACCCAGGCGCCCCAAATAAATAAAATATTTTTAAAAGGGGGGGATTAATAAGCAAGAGCTACTAAAAAACCATCATATACAAAAATATTGTTGTTAAGCCATCAATGTGATCATCACTAGTGATATCGGGTAATAATAAATATATTACTATAAATCTATTTCTATCTCTATATCTACATCTTTGTATTTATTAAGCAAAATAATCAAATATATTTCTATTTGCCCTTTTCTGTTAGCAGAGATACTCCATGAACAAGAGGAAATAAAAGTAGATTTCTTTAAAATATACTACATTGTCAAATTTTTTACTTCCCTTCGAACAAAGGAAAATTTTAATATAGTCAATAAAAGCTGCACATCTTTTCACCATATTTTTGCAAACATATTTTGTCCACATACACATTTCGTCAATAACTTCTTAAGATTTTATTTTCAAGTAACCTCTACACCCAATATGGGTCTCAAACTCACAACTCTGAGATCAAGAGTCATATGCTCGACACACTGAGCCAGCCCGGTGCCCCAGATATTTCTCTGACAATTTTTTGAAATATCTATATACCTATCTACATCTATAATTATACAATGTTTACTTTGCTAAATATCTTCATAAAGATTCATTCAAGGAATTCATTCAGGTCATTCCCTTATGGATGGTCAATAGATAAGATATCATAATAATATTTATTAACTCACTGCCTCAATCACTAGTTGATTGAAATTGCTTTAGTTTGCTTTTTACACAGACAGAATCTTAGCTTTTAAAAAAGGAGAGAGTAAGTGGAACAATGACAATGTTTTAGAATGGGATGGTGATGACAGTTGCCAACCATATGAATTTACTAAGTGCCACTTTGAAAGAGTTGAAATGATTAATTTTTGTATTGTGCATTTTACCACAATAAAAAAGCAGATATCTTATTTTACAGAAGACACTTTGTTCAGCGTAATATTTCCTAGTCTTCTTCTTTTTTTCTGGTAGTGGTATCTGCTAAATGATATATATGGTGAATAACACCTCATTTAAAGATGAATTACCAAGCATAGTTTAGAATATCATTCCAAAAGGAATGGGAAACATGGTAATTTACCTGAAGACCAAAAGAAATTTGCCATTTCTCAGTTTGAGAAAATTTGGCAAAAAATATTCACTTTTTAAATAGCATTGAGCTCCCACCAGGCCAGTAAATCAAAGAAGGAGACAAGATACTCTCTGGCTTACACTCCAGACACACATCTCCCCAGTCAGGCTGGCCCTCCCTCTGGGCAGTGGTTGACTTTCTAGACGCCACATAAACAAGTGTCTTTGACAGAAAGACCAAGTGGCCCCAGGTCCTGACGATAGCACACAGTAACAAAGCAGGGAAGTCAAGACCCCGTCTATTTACAAAGCCTACGTGCTAGAAAGGACAAAGATAAAGTCGTTCCCAGGAGGAGCAACATCAGTGCAGGCACCGATGCTCTCCTTTCTCCTGTTTCTGAGAGCCTATCCAGGCCATGCAGACTCAGTGTAGAGAAGCCAACAGAAAAGGGGGACAGAGCGTTGCTTTGCTTTGACCACAGGGCAGGAGAGCTTCCAACCCATCCAGTCCCAAACATTCCTAATCTATGCATCTCGTAAAATACAGTAACCTTAGACTTCATCAAGGAGACGAAGAATATGCTGCTGTGCCTAGGTTGACAGTGGAGAACCACCTGGTAGCCTGATGTTCCTTCCACCTTAAAAGAGCTCCATTCTCAAAATGGAATTTCTGCACGTTTTTTTTTTTTAGTTATTTTTTATTAACATACAATGTATTATTTGCTTCAGGGATACAAGTCTGTTAATCATCAGTCTTACACAATTCACAGCACATACCCTCTCCAGTGTCCATAACCCAGCCACCCTATCCCTCCCCCACCCTACCCCCAAACAACCCTCAGTTTGTTTCCTGGAATTAAGAGTCTCTTATGGTTTGTCCCCCTCCCTGATCCCATCTTGTTTCAGTTTTCCTCCCTTCACCCATGACCTGCTGCCCTACCTCTCAAATTCCTCATATCAGAGATATATATATGATAATTGTCTTTTTCTGATTGACTTATTTTGCTTAGCATAATACCTTCTAGTTCCACCCACATCGTGGCACATCCACAAATTGCAGGATTTTGTCCTTTTGATGGCTGCATACTATTCCAGTGTGTGTGTGTGTGTGTGTGTGTGTGTGTGTGTGTGTGTATCTATTCATCTATTGATGGACATCTAGATTCTTTCCATAGTTTGTCTATTGTGGACATTGCTGCTATAAACATTTGGATGCGTATGCCCCTTCGGATCACTGCATTTGTATCTTTAGGGTAAATACCCAGTAGTGTGATTGCTGGGTCATAGGGTAGCTCTATTTTCAACTTTTTGAGGAATCTCCATACTGTTTTCCAGAGTGGCTACACCAGCTTGCATTCCCACTAACAGTGTAGGAGGGTTCCTCTTTCCCCATATCCTTGCCAACATCTGCCATTTCCTGACTTGTTAATTTTAACCATTCTAACTGGTATAAGCTGGTATCTCATTGTGGTTTTGATTTGTATTTCCCTGATGCTGAGTGATGTTGCACACTTTTTCACGTCTGCACAGTTTTATTAGAAAGGGCTTGGAAAATTAGCCTGAAGAATACCAGGGGCCCCATAGTTTATCTTCCTCATCCAGTGCCCAATGTTATGACAAATTCCCCAAGACTGTGCCTCCTGTATACACATGTTTGATGAATAACCGCAGTTCTACCCAGCCCAGAGTCTCCTCTGGGAGACAGAATAGCAGTAGACTAATCAGCACCCATATCCCTAACACACACACACACACACACACACACACACACACTTGTACACACAGACTCACACCCTCGTACTTTCCCTTCAGTTCCTCACTAACCGCCTTGCACCTTCTATTGTGTTAGGTGCTGGAATAAAAACCTGAATAGAATGAAATCCCTGCTTTTAAAGTTCAAGGTTTCACATAGAAGAGAGATAAGCAAGGAGGCAAACAAATGATCATGTGATTTGAGCTGCCATGATCTGGGAGTGCACAGATGCCCAGTAAGCAGAGGAGAGCTGTCTTAAGCTCAATATGTCTGTGTGTGTTTACACACAAGGATACAAGTCCTTGCAGCCACTTCGGCCATCTCTTCCGAAGCAGTAAAAACCGATGATTTAAAACTAATAAGGAGATAGAAACTGGAAATACTCATATTCATTGAAACAAAGACCAGTGTAACTGATTTTTTTAAAGAATAATTTTAAATATTAAAATGGAAATACATATTTGTTCCATAAAATTCTGGACCCACGAGTAGAAGTCCAGAAGTGCTCAATTTGTCTCTTTTTATTTACAAGAAAACAAACACCCAGCTTCCTTGAATGGCAGAATCTAACTATGGAAAAGAAGAAGGTGATGAAGGAGGGAGTAAGGGGAGAATGGAGGGCTTCCAGGAGGGGAGGGAGGAAGGAAAAGAGAGGGAAGGGTGAAGGACCCAGCCACCCACAACTGGATCTCTCTCCGTTAGTCAAAATTCTTCTCTGCAAAGGGAATGAACATGTAGTGTGCCTCAACTTTGGGGTCATGACCACATTACTCACATCAACAACCAATTGAATTCCCAATTTTGTGGGAGTAGACTTTATCCAAATTTTATAGGTAAGGAACTAGGGGCTCAGAAAGTGAATGATTTGTCCAAGTTGACATAAGTAATGAGTGACAGAAGCAACGGCTGTTGCTTGTTACTGTGATGCAATGTTCTAGAAACAAGGTAAGTTGGAGTATTTTAAAATGGAATTGGAGTTCTTGGGAAATGGTTTTCAAGCCTGTACTGAGCTTCGACTCCCCAAAATGCATGTTGCCACTATCTGGCCAGTACCCCTACACTGTAACCCTCCATGTCAGCCTTCAGTTCCTTCCTGTCCTGACCCCACAGCCTGTCACCACATCCCCACCATCACGTCTCCAACCTCAGTGTGTCTCTCCAACCCCACATCCTGCTTGCACTGGGCTCTTGTCCCCTGGGAAGCTTCCAGGCCTTCTTGGTCTGTGGGTCCCCTGCAGCCCATCCCCACACAGCCACCATCAGAGTGCATGGCCAGGCTTTTGGCTGTCAGAACTCTTCTAGGTCTTCCTGCCTGCAGGAAATACAGGTGCACTTGAGCAGGGAGTCTTGGCTCACTTTTGGAGCAAGCAGTGTTTAAGGAGGAGTTTAACATAGAAGGTCATTAACAATCTGGCCTCATTTCCCACTTGCCTTCCTCCGCATCGCCTGGCCCCGACTCTGCCAGATCGATCTTCTCACAGCTCACTTTGGGGCCAGCTGCGTCTGCCCACACTGCTCTCTGTCTGGATTTGTCTTCTCCTTCCCTTGCCTGCTACATGCCCACTCATCCCTCATAAGTCAAGCAAGTACAATCTCCTCTGTTGAAACCTCAGTTCATGCCGCAAGGCAGAATGGGGTGCTCTAACCCTGGGCCCCAAAGCAGTGCAGACAGGGGCACATCCCCCCCAAAGAATGTTTATTGCACCGTATTTTAAATAGAAGCTTCATGTCGGTCTTCCCCACCAAACTGTAAATTTCTGCATTAAACCCTGTTAACCTTTGACCCCCCCGTACCTATACTTGGCATATGGTAAGTTTGTTGAATGCAGATAAGCACGGGTATCTGAGACCCAGAATCCTGCTTCTCTGGAAGTGGAATGGATGCTTCCTGTAGGATATATCTGTCCTTTTGCTATAATCTTGTTAGCCCTTGACTTTGGAATAATATTTTCAAAGAGGCCCAGGATGCCAGTGTCCAGTACTAGGGAGTACTCTGTGAGTATGGGGGTTCATTTAGGACCCTGGTGACGCTTTCCCTAAGAAAAAGAAACTCCCCTGACTTACTCCATGGAGATTCACTATCCCTCTCCTCACCCAAGCCCCCATCCTCCACACTCCCACGCCCCCCTTCTGTTACAAACCAAGTTGATTTCCTCTGCTCTCTCTCTTCCTTTTTACTTTGTTTTACTTTTCCTAATTACTTTTATTTTATTTAATTACCTTTTCTCCTCTTTTCTGTCTTTTCTGCTAGTTTTACACGTCCATTTTGCCAAACACCCTTTTTCCTCTTCTCTCAACCTGCTTTTGGACTGGCAAAACCCCTTGACACTGAATCAAAACTCAGAGAGACAGGACTTCCACCCCAGCTTAACTCCTTACTAGCCAGACACAATGGAGAACGTACTTAAACGTCTCACAACCTTTAAATTATGATCTACTAAGAGGATATTGCATCCTTGATATGTTCCTCCTACTACTCTGGGCTTTTCTTTTTCTTGGTCCTTCTTTCTTTATTTTTTCTATCACTTTATGTTATGAATTTATGTAAGCTACTCAAATACTTTTTGATGAGATAATAAGAAATATACAAAATAAGTCTTTAAGAGTTACAAATTTTTAACCAGATAAATCTCTAACAGATTAGCACAGCATCTGGAAAATGTTAGCTTATTTTCAATGATAATTCTCTTCCAAAAGGAACCTTTGTGCACTGTTGGTGGGGATACAAACTGGTGCCACCACTATAGAAAGAGCATGGAAGTTCTTTAAAAAGTTGAAAATAGAACTACCCTAGGCCAGCAATCCCAATTCTGGGTATTTGTCCCAAGGAAATGAAATCAGGTTCTCAAGGAATTATATGTACCCCATGTTCACTGCAGCATTATTGACAATAATTAAAATATGGAAACAACCTAAGTGTCTGTCAACAGATGGGTGGTAAAGAAAGTGTGGTAAATAGATACAATGGAATATTACTCCATCACAAAAAAAGAAAGAACTGCTGCTGTTTGCAACAACATGGATGAACCTGGAAGGCATTATACTGAGTGAAATAAGCCAGACACAGAAAGACAAATACTGTATGATCTACAACTGTTGAACTTGTATGTGGACTCTAAAAATGTTGAACTCATAGAAGCAGAGATTAGAACAGTGGTTACAAGGAGGTGGGAAGAGGGGAATCTCAGGTTAAGGAGTTTGCAGAGATATTGGTCAAACTGTACAAACTTTCAGTTATAAAGAAAACAAGTTCTAAGAAGCTAATGTACAACATGGTGACTAGAGTTAATAATACTGTATTTTACCCTGAAATTTATTGAAAGAGTAGATCTTCAAGGTGCCTAGGTGGCTCAGTTGGTTAAGCGACTGCCTTAGGCTCAAGTCATGATCCTGGAGTCCCAGGATCAAGTCCCACATCAGGCTCCCTCCTGAGCAGGGAGTCTATTTCTCCCTCTGATGCTCCCCCCTCTCATGTTTGCTCTCTCTCTCAGATAACTAAATAAAATCTTTTAAAAAAAAGAGTAGATCTTTTTTTATTTGACAGAGAGAAACACAGCTAGAGAGGGAACACAAGCAGTGGGAGTGAGAGAAGGAGAAGCAGGCTTCCTGCAGAGCAGGCAGCCCGATGCGGGACTCGATCCCGGGACTCCAGGATCATGACCTGGGCTAAAGGCAGAGGCTTAACCACAGAGCCACCCAGGAGCCCCAAGAGTAGATTTTAAGTGTTTTCCACACACACACAAAAGAAATGGTAACAGGTGAGGTGATGACTGTGGTAACCATCTCATAACGTATGTGTGTATTAGACCATCACATTGCACAGGCTAAAAAACTTACACTATACAATCTAAATATATACAACATTTACTTGTCAATCATATCTCAATAAAACTGAAAAGATCAATTCTTTCCCAGCTGTCATATAATATTAGTCGGTTAATTATTCACGAGGTTATTGTGAGAATTAAAAAAAAATACCATGTAGTTACAAATACAGCTGTAAGCACTTTACAGATATTAACTCACTTGGCCCTGCAAAGGAACCTCCTAAGAACCTTTTGAAGAATCGTTCTTCTGATTCCCATTTTTATACGTCTCCCAACACTAAGCCGCACATCTACCAACCAGCCCAAAGTGTCAGAGTTAGTGCTCATGTTGGCAGGTTGGCTCTTTAGCCTGGGATTTTGATTCCAACACTGAAAGTTCCCTATTTGGCAATTTAAGGGGGAAAGAATAAGCTCCATCCATACCAACTACTCCTACTCTAATTAAAATTAGGCATTTTGGCTTGCCCAGTTCCAAGGTATAGTCAGAAATGTTCCATAGCTCTGCCCGGAGGAAGTGTGGCTACATGTTTTGACTGAACTTTCCCTCCTTATCTCCAAGAGTATTAGTCAGAATCCATGAAGTAAAGCGGTGATGATTGTGGATGAGCTTGTTTCCTGGGGATTAAGTCTGATGGCTCAAAGAGCCACCCAGCATGGTGAGATGGAAGCTGATTGGTCATCCATCCACAGGAAACCTTCCAGACTCTGGGTCCACAGTGGTATATATACAGAAACAGGTGCTGTTGTACTAGCTTCCTTCTTCCTTTCTTCCTTTCCTTCTTCTCTTTCGTGAACTGGGCACCTTTGTGCCACCTTCACTGGCTAGGTGAGGTGAGTCATTGCAACTATTCAGAAAAAAAGACAAGAATGTAAAATTCTTGGGTCCTGGGCAGAGGATACCTGTCCTCCTACCCCATCTCTAGCCCAGTCAAGCCCTAAGCCCCATAGTGGGAAGGATCATCCTGGACAGCCACCAGGAATATTGGCTAACACCATCCCATTCTCAAGGCCTCCAGCCTCAGAACTGACCCTTTCCCACAGAAGAGCTTGACTGTGGTCTCCCTCGTGGGCTCTTCCTCCAGAATCTTGGCTAGAGGACTAACTCACAGGGGAGTAAACAGTGGGCATCTTATAACATGTAGAAATAAATTAACATTGAAAAGGAACAGAGAGTCTATACATACCTTGTGTTACTGTCAGGGTAATTTGAAATTTGGGTGTCTAGCCAATTTAACCTGAGGAATTTTTTTTTAATTTGGTTTTTAACTTTAGGATTCCCATGGTTACTAAAGTCTGTTCATAAGTCAGCCTCCTTGTGACTATAGAGGCAAGATGAAAATGATTTATAATTAGCAGCGCCGGGCCTCATAAGCATGTATCTGGGCGACAGCAATTGACTTGCCTAAGAGGATTAAACATTGTTATCTTATGATGCTGTTAAGTTGTTTGGCAAATCCTTTCTCCTTAGATCAGTACGTTGTACACAGTTTTGCTTAACTCCCCACAAATTATCACAGACTCCAGAAGAACAGGATCTTTATGTAAAAATACGCATTATACTCCTAACAGTCTGTTCCTGGCCATAGTAATGATAAAGATGGAGTCAGGCTTGGCACTTACTTCAGCTTGCATCAAAATCTGAGGGCAGTAGCCGAAAATTCTGAGCTCCCACTACACAATATTGAGAGTAGATGCTAAATAAATACTTGTTGAGAATGAAAAGGATGCAGATGAAGAAGAAGAAGAAAAGGAGCAGACAGGAGAAAGGAGGAGGAAGAGGAGAATGATCGCTGTGTTTTTCAAAACATAAATTGGAAATACTGAAATTATTCACCAGACTCATTGGATGACAAGAAGTCTTTTGAGCAAGATGGTTTTTTTAAAAAACAGCATAAACCCTCCAGGATTAAAAGGAATCCTAAAAGTACCTTTAAATTCAGGATATCTAAAAAATGACTGTTAAATATGAATTTTATAATTAAAATATACAACATAATTATATGATTACACAGTTATTGTCTAAGATCATCAGAATGAGTTTTTGTAACTATTGAATAGAAACAGAACATGATATTATCAACCTAGAATGCTAAAAATCCATGAAACAATTTTTTTGATGATGTTCACCCCAAATCATAATCTTAGAAATCTGAGATTATGAGACAATAAGTTCTAGGAAGACAGCTATTTAATGTTCACTTTGGCAACCTTTTCCCATGAACATAAATTTTTTTCCCGATGTCTTATAAAGAAGAGACAAGAATGCTAACAAGTCTTGTAAAACCAGAATAAACTTCTGATGGCTATCTTATTTTTACTATTTTTTTAGAGGCATGCAGTTACAGATATCTGGGTGATTACATACCCGCTAATGTATTTCCCCTTCATGTTTATTTTGGAAAGATGGCAGGTTATTTTGAAAGAAAGGAAGAAAAAACAGAGCACAGAGGAAACAGAGTTGCCTTGTATCTCGTAAGGCAACGGATTACTAAAATTATCAGACTTCACGGAAGAGAACACAAACTGATTTCTTTCACACATTTTCTTAACTTTCTTCAGAGTAGCCAAAGGAGGTCTAGAACCGAAGGCCAAAAAATAATAAAGACACACTAATTTTGGAATTTTCCCTGGAGCACAAAGCAATAATAGGGGGCGGGGTGACATTGTTCCCGAGTGTTGGCTATCAGACAAAACTTTCTTCCCATACTTCCCAGACTAATTGAGTTTTGTAGCTGATTATAGTACTCATCAATCAGATAGATTAAATTTCAGTACAAAAATGTATATAGCATAGGTATTACAAGTCAACGTTTGCATTTTAGTTAATATTCCTGCCTAGTACCTAGGTTTATTTGCAGGATTCATCCAGTCTTACTAGCACTTATGAGTGCCGCCAGAGTGTACCAGGGATACCAAAGTGGATGCAGCAGAACCCCTGCCCCCACAGCACACCGCCGCCTGCCCACGTGGCCCGAGACGTGCTGTGGAAAGTCATGATAAGCAGCACTTGGGAATGGATGCACGCAGGAGGGCATGAACTCTTCTACAATTCATAGAGTGAATTTTCAGATCAAGTAGTTTTTCTTTTCTAGAAAAAGAGATCGATTTTACATTGATTTCCTCTGGGGAAAAAATGTATATGCTTCCTCCAACAAGGAAAAAATTCTACTGTACAACATTATTTTAATCATGTCTCTGCAGGAAGGAACAAGTCCAGAATGATCAAGACTGGTTGTCATCAGTGACCTCTTCCAAGATACCTTGAACTCTCTTTTGTTGCTAGGACCTTCTGAACGTGCGTGGGGAGTCAGACTCTTCTGGCTTACACCCATTTTAAACATCACTTAATCGCATGATGCGACAATTCGTTATCAGATGACCCTGTGCTCATACACAAACACGGCCACTATCAGGCACAGACAGGCCGTAATCTGGCAAAATCTTGATGAAACAGAAATAAACACAATGTGTAGTGCATATTAATAAACTTGGGCATTCTGGCTCACACTAACATTACAAACACCCTCAAAAGGAAAATGCTATGAGGCTGGGTTTCCTTATATGAACCTTACCATCAATATAAACAAGGAGAGAGAAAAGGGAAAGAGGTGAATCTTTTGAAATAGTGTATCTCTTCTTCAATCTTGGAAATAACAACTCATCTCCAAAGAGCTAATAGTTTCCGTAATGTATCATTTTCTCAAAGCGAGGGACCAAGGTACACTATAGCTCTTGCCCTCCTGCCTGGGCTTAGTAATTTAAAGGTGACTGGATAATGTATTAGAATGGAAATTCTCCAAAGCCAATTTGCAGCTGATGGACAGTTTCAGGACACAGCTTTCACTGATCCAGGGCAAAATGAAAAACAAAGGCACCGGAATAAACTTTTCAAAGCTAGTTTGGAAAAAATTTAACTCTCAAACATTTTAGTAGTTTTGATGCCTTCTTGGCATAAGCAATACCGTGTGCACATCTTTACAATTTATAAAAATTCCATATTTATATAATCTGTCCAAGAGAGTATCTAAATTTGAGGGAATTGTCCAAAAAATAATTATTTCATCAAATTTAATTTGCTGGTAAAGACTGAAACAAAAGGCTATTCTAAAGGTTTTCTTCACCACTTCAACCAGTCAACTTAGTGTCCTGTTTCCCTTGAACTTGAGGGTGAAACTCTCCATCAGTCTCTGAAGCAGGTACTGCAAGAACCACCATCTACAGGGAGCTACCAAGTGCACAGCCTGCCCTGCATTCCTAACCTCCTGGTACCCTCAGAGCTGGCATCTCTTGGACAAGGTAAACCTGAGGCCTTTCCTGGTTGGATTTGTACCTTCTGAGGACTCTCATCTGCTACTGTCGCTCCTGCCTTTTTCTTCTCCAGCTCTACAATGGAGTCAGTCTCAAATTGCTCTCCCCAGCATTGTCTGAATGCCCACCCTCACTCTGCCACCCCATGGGAGGTTCCAGCCATGCTCACCTCTCTCCCGCTGCCATGCAAATGACCACCATAACGCCTACTAATCTGAGGACCTCCACCAGCCCCATCCCCACTTCTAACCACCTAGTCATCCTTGGTGGCTTCAAACTTGCCATTTGCTTTGAAGACCAGTACCTACTGTCTCCAGCCGCTGGCCCTCAAAGGCAGCACTGACCTTTCACCTCCAGCCATGCTGCTCCCCATCAGCGCCCAGACCACAACAACTCCTGCTTCATTGATCTCTGTTCTTGAATCCAAAAATTCCGGCACTGAGCTGGGACTCAGAGAAGAGAGTCAGAAAAGGTCAAGCTGCTACCCGTTGAGCAAAATAACATTTACATTCTTCTTCTTCAGGGAAAGTCTCTACGCTCTGGAGTGACTTCTGTGGGAGCAGAAGGGAGACTTGAGGTTGTGGTAGTCTTTCAAAAGCAAACTCCTTACAAAGCCAGGAAGAGCCAAGAAAACAACCACAGGAGTGATGGTAAGAAATAAGCTGAACTCTTCATTTGTTTCCACCTGTAGTGTCTATTCGGGACGGTCATACATAGTCATGGAGCTACTTGAGGAGGTGGACACAACAGTGAGAAGGACATCCCTGCCCTGTCGGTGACCCCAGGGGAACTTGGATGGCCTGTAT
This sequence comes from Spilogale gracilis, assembly GCA_004023965.1. NCBI lineage: Eukaryota > Metazoa > Chordata > Mammalia > Carnivora > Mephitidae > Spilogale > Spilogale gracilis. Next base: position 133,484 of record PITA01003159.1, read on the forward strand.
TCAGTAAGGATTTTTTCCTATATCCTTTCAACTGGTTGAAAGCGTCTTCTATAGCACAAGAAGAAAAGAGAAAAGAAAAAAAAAATTAAAGATACCTACCATTAATAATAGCTACCATTTATGTTAGCCAAGAGGAACTTAGTTATAACTAAGCAATTTACACAGCTACAACATGCCGTGAGAGACAGATTATCATCCCCATAACTAATGTCCCTAGGGACACACAGTTAACTAAGAGGCACAACTAGACCTTCAAACCAAGTTCTGCCTGGAGCCAAATCTACTGCTTTTTTGTGCTATACTTCAACCCCCAGAAGGAGGATTCCAGAAAACATATCGTCTGTCCTTATCAAAAGAATTCTAGGCCTTTAAAATTATAGTTATTAGCTGATGCTGCAGAAGTCATTAATTATTGGGTAGAAAAAAATTTAGAGAGTTTTCCTCGTTTGTTCTCAAAATTACATACGTAATCCTATAAAATTTCAGTGGTTAAAATTCACCAAATTGGGATGGGGCCTCCGGCTGACTCAGTAGGTGGAATGTGATACTCTTGAACTTGGGTTGTGAGTTTGAATACCACGTTGGGTGTAGAGATTACTTAAGAATATAATATTCAGGGGCTCCTGGGTGACTCAGTCCACTAGGCATCCAACTCTGGATCTCAGCTAGTGTCTTGAATTTAGGGTTGTTGAGTTCCAGGCCCCTTGTTTGGCTCCACACTGCAAGTGGAGCTAAGTAAATAAATAAATTAACACACACTCCCACCCCCCACAAGTGTCACTTAATTATCAAGAAAACTGGACCTTTGGGTACGAAGCACAATTTTATTCCCTAACTACAAATGTGGTCATCCCCATCCACTTCCAGACCCCACAAGATAAATAACTAAACCAGCCTTTCGCAGGGTGTTTAACCTTTGCCCAGAGGTAAACAGTCACTTTAATAATAATTTTAAAAGTCTTTATTAACTAAGTCCCTTATATGCACTGTCTAATCTAATCTTCCACAGTGCCCTTCAGACCCAGGTATCATGTTTTTCTTTGCACATATGATGAAGATGAAGGTAAGAGAGGTTCCAGAACCAGCCCGAGGACACACAGTTAGTAAATGGGTTCAAACTCATCTCTGTCTAATTTCTGAACCTCTGTTCTGAAACTTTATGCTCTTCTCTTCTGGTCCTTCATGATTATCATATTAGCATTGTTTCATCTGCACAAATATTTCTGTGTCGAGTACATGGTAAATTACTAGAGACTTGGGTTCTTGGGTAGCATAGTTAAAACTCTAGACTTGAGGGGCAGCTGGCTGGCTCATTCAGTAGAGCATACAACTCTTGATCTTGGGGTTCTGAGTCTGAGCTCTATGCTGGGTGTAGAGATTACCAAGAAAATAAATAAACTTGAAAAAATAAAAACACCAAACTTGACTCTGGAGTCTTTGGGAGAAAATTAAATATGTCCTTTACTTTCTAACAATAGGAAACTATATTTATTGTGCTCTGTTAATATGATTTCGCAGAGAGTTTTTCTGTTCAACTGTTTTTTCTTAATCACATTTCAAATATGTTGTTTTATTTATTCTCAAAAGCTATTCAGGCTTTGCATTCTAAAATTCACACTTATTATTGGATGTAGTGTCTGCCTTTTATTACTAGAGATTTTCCAAAGTAGATAAATGTAGTCACCGGTGGAAATTTCTGGAGACAGATCTGCTCTGACAGGAAGGTGGTGACGCAGAATGGATAGGATCAGGCTTTGTAGTCAGACCGTCCTGAGTTTGCATCTTGACTCTACCACTTGTATTCTGTGCTGTGCCACTTTAAGTTTCTTACTTAACCTTTCTGAGTTGGTTTCCCCATCTCCATGTTACTGATCCAATTTTCTGTCTCTGGATGTTTCCACTGAATATTTATTGGGCATTTGGTTTGTCGTCCTGGTGTCCTTCCCCCCAGCGCACGCAGTTGTCCTCATCTCTGAAAACAGTGCCACCACCCATCCAGCCCTTTATTCCAAAAACCTCCAGCCATCGTTGATCGCCCCCTTCTCTCTCTCTCTCTTTTTCTCTCTCTCTGTCTCTTTCTGTTAGCCAACCCTACATGCAATCCATTTTCAAGACCAATAAATACCACTTCTAAAATATATCTTGAATCCAGTGTATCTCTTTTCATCAAAACTGCTGCCCTAGTCCATGCTACCATCATCCCTTCCTGGACACAAAAACATTCTCTTAATGAGTGCCCAGCCGCTCTGTCCTTCTGGTCTGATCCACTTCCTACCAAGTTGCCAGAGGGATCATTTTTAAAAAGGGGGGGGGGGGCTGGTTCAGTCAGAAGAGCGTGTGACACTTGATCTTGAGGTCATGAGTTTGAGCCCCACACTGGACATAGAGATTACTTAAGGAAATGAAAAAAATTTGTAAAGAATATAAAGAAGATTGTGTTACACCCTTGTTGAAATCATCCAATGGTTTCTAGCTTAAGATTTCCAAGCTTTTCTTTACACTCATTAAGATGACTATTATTAAAACCAAAACAAAACAAGAAGAAAAAAAAACAAAATAACAAAAACAAAATAACATGTGCTGGCAAGGATGTGGAACAACTAAAATCCTCCTGCATGTTGGCGGGAACATAAAATGCTACAGCTGCTGTGGAGAACAGAATTGCAGTTTCTCAAAAAACTAAAAATAGAATACCACATGGTCCAACAATTTCACTTCTGGGGCATACCCAAAAGAATTGAAAGCAGGGACTCAAACAGATATTTGTATCCGGTTGTACACTGTTTTACCTAACTATACTGTAAAGCTATTCATGGCAGCATTACTCAAGAAAACCAAATGTCCATCAATAGATGAATGGACGAACAAAATGTGTAACATACATACAATGGACTATATGATTCAGCTTTGAAAAGGAAGGAGATTCTGACACGCAGCACAACATGGATGAATCTTGAGAACTATCACTGAGTGAGATATGCCAGTCACAAAGGGATGAATGCAGTCAGAATCTGCTTACATGATTTATACCTAGAGTGGTCAGTGTCATTGAGACAGAAAGTAGCATGACGGCTGCCTGGGACAGGGGAGAGGGAAATGGGGAGGGGTTATTTGATGGGTTTAGAGTTTCAGTTTCTTTTCTTTTCTTTTTTTAAAGATTTTATTTATTTGACACAGAGAAACACAGCCAGAGAGGGAACACAAGCAGGGGGAGTGAGAGAGGGAGAAGCAGGCTTCCCGCCGAGCAGGGAGCCTGATGTGGGGCTCGATCCCGGATCTCCGGGATCATGACCTGAGACAAAGTCAGTCGCCCAACCAAGCCACCCAGGAGCCCCGAGTTTCAGTTTCAAAAGATGAAAAAAGTTCTGGAGATGAATGCTGGTGAGGGCTGCACAAAAACAGGAATGTACTTAATGCCGAAGAACTATATACTGAAGCATAGTTAACACGGCAAATTACATGGTATGCGTATTTTACAGTTTTAAAAAGTTTGAAACTCGGGTGCTTGGGTGGCTCAGTGGGTTAAAGCCTCTGCCTTCGGCTCAGGTCATGATCTAGGGGTCCTGGGATCAAGGCCCACATCAGGCTCTCTGCTCGGCGGGGAGCCTACTTCTTCCTCTCTCTCTGCCTGCCTCTCTGCCTGCTTGTGATCTCTCTCTGTGTCAAATAAATAAATAAAATCTTAAAAAAAAAAAAAAGGTCGAAACTCAGGGCACCTGTGGGGCTCAGTGGGTTAAGCATCCAACTCCTGATTTCAGCTCAGGTCATGATCTCAGGGTCATGAAATGGAGGGCTGCATCAGGCTGTGTGCTCAGCTGGGCGTCTGCTTGAGGTTCTCCCTCTCCCTCATGTACTGCCCCTCCCCCTGCCCCTGCCCCTCTTCCACAGCACTCTGCCTTTCTGAAAGAAAAAAAAATCCAAAACCCTTACCATGACCCAGGAGGCCTTGCAGGATCTAGGCCCAGCAACCTGTCCCCCTCCCCCTCTCATTGCTACCCTGGCCACAGTTTCAGGGCCCTGTGAACCCACAGGACTTCTTCCCTCAGCCTTTCCTTCCTCCCCAGACAGGTGGGCTGCCTCTCTTCCACCTGGCCATGGAGTAAATACCACATCCACAGAGAACCCTCCCTTCACACCCCCCACCCTAAGTCAGTCCCTGTTCTTCTCTATCATATCTGCTCCTTCATGACATACCACAGGATACTTTGCACACCCAGCAGCTTAATTAAAGCTACCTTGTTCCTTAGGAAGCAGTGAAAGCCCTAAGCCCTCATCAGTCCACCCCACAGGGTCCACCAGGCTGCCTCACATTCCTCATGTGACTGACATGGTGTTCACTTGGAAATAACTCAGGATGGCGTACACCTGAGTACTCTTCACTTATCTCATTTATCCATCCTAAAGAAGAGACCTCCAACTAACTTCCCGGGCTCTTACTTAAGTAGTTTCCAAAGTGGGGGAAGAAAGACTCTTCAAGTTTCAGAATTAAAAATAAGTAAATATCGAAAGGCTTCCTCTGTTCCCTGCCTTCCACCGTGAGAGCTGATCCTGGAGGGGAATTCCTCTGAAATGAAATCAGGAAGGGCTCCAAGAGAGCTCATGTTTCCAATATTAAAGCTCTGACTTCTGAGGACATGGCCCAGCCCATTCTTTAATCACAGCTGAGGAAATTCCCCTAGCCTGGGTAAAAGATCATAATATCTTAAGAAGGCTGATGAGCTCATGAAAAGCAGTTGAACTTAGAATGCCAAGACACTCCCAGACATCTCCTTTAGCTCCTTTTCTCCTCCATTAACCCTCAAATTTTCCAGATCAGCACCACACAAAGTTTTCAGTGATTTTCAAAATAGCTTTTATTTAATGCACTGCAAAGTGGAGAGCCATCAATGCACTATTTCCCTGATACTCTTTCTGGTGCACTATCTTCATCAGTATGAAATAGTTCGGAAAATTTAGCTTTAAAAATATTATGAGCCCCATTCATCTTTGGTGGGTTTGACATTTCCAATTTTACTTTTCTGTGTGAGGATTATCTCATATCCACCTTGAAATTTCATGGGAGGAAGAAAGAAGCACTTTAGAAGATCTCAGATAATAAGAAATAGAAAAGCCTTGATAATTATTAAAAACATTTAACACTTGCAAGGGAAGCCAAGGATGGCTGGACTGACAGTTTATTTATTCATATAACAATATTCACAAGCAAACTACCCACTCCCCTTCTTTAAGTTGAAGACATAATCAAATGAAATTGAATAAAGTGCAATTCACTGCGGGTAGGAAGCTCTTCTCCAAAACCCCTATGAACACCGTAGCTTCCTGGCACGCCTCAGATGCCAACAGGCACATATGTGCCGTCCTTACTCTTTATTCCCTTGGCTCATAAAACAACAGACTAACTTCAGGTGACAACAAGGGATTGAGATGGGAAGTGATTTTTTTTTTTTTAATGACTTTGGAGTTGTGTTAATCCTACTCTCCTAGAGCAAAGAAAGTGTAAGTCTGGAAATAAAGAAAGCATTTTGTCGATGACAGTTGTTTGTAAGTGTAGAAAGCAAGAGATTTCCATGTATGGACCTGAAGTGCATTCCAGTGCAGTGTCAAGCTTTGTGTGCGATAAGGCCAGAGCAGGAAGCCACTCGAGGTCAGGAAGGAAGTGCTGTCAAGCCTGGGAGCGGGCAGAGACCTGCAGGGAGCTGGGCAGGCTCACGGTTTCAGCTGTGTAACCACTGCCCTATTTTTAAAAGATAAACAGTGTGAATAATACAGAACCCGAATGGTGGCTGCTTCAAATTCATCCAAGCCACACAAGGAACTCACTCTTAGCTCTTGCCAGGCTTTGCAAGTCTCCCAAAAATGTGAAGTCACTGTTTCTCCTGGGACATGGGGCAGAGATTGCTCAGAGGAATTGATTGTGGCTTTTTATCCAGTATCCACAGCTGGCTTTGAGGGCCTCTGGTTATCCTAGCAGATTTCTAAGTGTCCCTCGTTTCTCCTACCCTCCCTCAAGTTTCTACCAGGCCCTCTCTGCTGAGAAAGAAATCCTACTATGAATTAATGTTAGTAAGCAAAAGTTCTCACTTGACTCATGACCTGTCTAAAATGCAATCAGTCAACAGAACTCATTAGACTAATGACCTGACCATACTTTACAGAGTTAATTTCCAGATCCGTCAACTCTGACTCGGTATCCACAGTAGGCTGACGATTGCACTGGACATCAGGCTCCTGAGGTTTAGTTGGCAGCCCGGATCCTCATGGAGTACATGGGACAGAGTGCTAATACAGTCACTCCTTTCCTACAATACTAAAGCTTATCTACATTGTGATGAAGGCAATGATAAAAGGCATAGAATGCATACAAAAGAGAGATCATTGAGGGGGTTCCTAATTCAAGCTCAAGTTATGGATGGACACTAAAAGAGACTCTGGGACAAGTGGACATCTTCCCAAGTTAGGAAGACAAACAACAGAAGTCAAGGGACATGTATTCCCAGAGCCAGGGCAGCCTCCACTGCACCTTAGAGGCCAGAGATAGCATGTAGTTAGTGTGTGACACCTTCACACGACTGCTCAGGAAGCAAGAATTCACCATTGGGCATTTTCCATGGAAAAACGAGGAAGAACCAGAATAAAAGTTCCGTGGCCCATCCCTGGAAGCCCACACTCACACTTCTAAAGCATGGACCTCCTACTGGGCATGCTAATTCATCCAGCATCGCAATTACAAAAAGGCAATCAAGTCAAAGAGAAAAACCCAACAATTAGTACAGCTTCGTGCAGAAAATACGCATAAACCTAATTTTAATTTTGTTCACCAGAGGATACCACAAGGTGGGGCATCTGGGTCGCTCAGTCAGTTAAGCGTCCAAATCTTGATTTGGGTTTAGGTCATGATCTCAGAGTCATGAGATCAAGACTCATGACCAGCTCCATGCTGAGGGCGGAGCCTGCTTAAGATTTTCTCTCTCCCTCTCCCTCTGGCCTCCCAGATTGCGTGCAGGCGCTCTCTCTCGCTCTCTCTCTTTCTCAAAACAAACAAACAAACAAACAAATACATTAAGAATGAAATGTTCCGGGGCGCCTGGGTGGCTCAGTTGGTTAAGCGACTGCCTTCGGCTCAGGTCATGATCCTGGAGACCGAGATCAAGTCCCACATCGGGCTCCGTGCTCGGCCGGAAGCCTGCTTCTCCCTCTCTCACTCCCCCTGCTTGTGTTCCCTCTCTCGCTGTGTTTCTGTCAAATAAATAAATAAAATCTTAAAAAAAAAAAAAAAAAAAAGAATGAAATGTTCCTAATGAACCAATAATAAGAGAATATTGAACCAATATTCTAATGACCAATAATAAGAGATACAAAAATGGGCAAAAGGCTTGTCAGGCACCTCGCCAAAAGGGAAATTCAAAAAGTCAAGAAAATACAGGAAAAGGTATCCATGCCATTAGTGATTGGGGAAATGTAAATTAAAACCAATTTAAGGGCACTATCCTTTAAGTCTAACCCTGACCTCCTTGGAGAGGCAGAAGGTCTACCCCAGTCCTATGTTTAAAGGATTACCCCACTCTCACCCTCCGTGCCCTTGCTATGGGTTATTGTTTCACTGTTTTAACCACTGGAAATATTATATCCTTATTTATTATTTGTCACTATCCACTGAATGTAAACATAATGAGGTCAGGGACTTTGTTTTGTTATTTTTTTCCCCTTCAGACTTAAATCACACAGGAGGTGATCAATGCATATTTATTCATTTCATCAGAGTGTAAGTTGGTAAAACCTCTTTGGAAAAAAAGTTTGGTGTTATCCTAAACTAGAGGAGATATACTTACGGAGTGGTCCATCAATGACACTCCCAGAGGTATGGTCTGGAGAGACTTGCGCACGGGCACAGGGCCATGGATAAGCGTCCATCACAGCCTGTTTCTAACCCTCAGAACCAGAAATCCTTGGGAAATTTTGAACATTTTTGAAAAATTGGAAACAAGCTAATTAGCCCCATTTCCAGAGCAGATGAACAAATTGTGGTGTGTTACACAATAGACTAGACTAGAGCAATCAAAATGAATAGCCATAGCTGCTCACCGTACAGATGAAGCCTACTGACATAGAACGAACAGAATAAGACATAAATAGATACATGCACAATAACTCCACTTATTTCAATTGCAAAAAACATCAAATGAAACTGTCATATTTCAGGCTACAACTATAAGTAGTAAAAGTCATAAAAGAAAAGCAAGGACCATACAAGTCAGTCTTTACCTCCCTGAGGGGAAGAGGAAAATGTGTGAGGGTTCCAGGGAATAGACAACATCCTATATCTCAGGTGATATTTTTATCGATGATATGTTTATGGGTGTTGCTTAATTCATTACTTGTTAACCTGCACGCAGGTGTTTTATACATTTTATTTATGTTCTATTGTACAATTGCAATGTTTCTTAAAAATAGAATGGCACTTGGTTTTTAAAGATGATAGGATTCAAAATGAAAAGCAAGCACCCTAGAGGTCAAAACCAAACAAGATGTCACTGGAATCTGTCCACCAGACTGTATGTGCCATCTCTCCCTGAAGAAACCAGAAAGCTGGGCAGGGAGATCCCATCATGTCCTCATTTAAAGTGGCTCATCTTCTGTCATGCGAGGTCGAAGTTTCTACACCCAACAGTATGCTGTTAACCTGGCCAACACACAAGAAATGCAACATGTGGGCAGAGCGTTCCCCTCGTTTCTTTTGCACATGCTTCCCGTGTAATTTTACAGCAGAGAGATCTGAGAGGAGATGAATTACAGCGGAGAAGACACTGAAGATAGGAAACATCTCCATCCAGCATGCTTTGAGAGAGGAAAGCAAAAGACTGCTGAATTTGAGCAACACTAGGAAACTTCACTTGTTAAATAGGATGGGCTCTGTGTCCCAGCACCATCAATGGGTCAGCAGAAACCCGGCCCCACCGGTCACACTCGGATGGAGGCTGTGCTTGGCTCCATCATCCTACTCCCCGGGCTCCCCACCCTCGACCCCCAGCCATAGCAACCTACCTGTACTTTTCTTCTTACTCCATGCTCTCCTCTCTGGAGAGACTCCCTTCTGCATAGACTGAGAGGCTAGCCCTCCTCTGTTGCCCCACTCCAGTGCTTTTCCACTTCCTTAAACACATTGATTTCTCCCATCTCTCAGGCCCTCCACATGCCGTTCCATCTGTCTGGATTTTTCCATCAGCATCCCATCTGGTAGCTCTCCTTAACTTTCCTGTAGGGAGCCTCCTGCCACCCATCGATCCACTTAGATGTTGTAGAACATTATTCTATGTGCCTGGCTAATCACGAATTAATTGCATCTACTGCCACTCGACTACAAGTTCTGCAAGGGTGTTTACCGAACTATCTTGTCCACCACTGATCCCTCATGCGGGGACTGGTATTTGTTGAATGACAAATTAACAAACACATCTATTTTATCTCCTGATTTTTACAGGAACCCCACACACTTCCACACTTTGGGTCACGGCACTCACCGCCAGTCAGTCTCGTGGACCTGAGGAGCTGGAGAGGAGGAAACAGTGATAGGAACAGCAGAGCTCCTGAGAGTGTAATTGCCACAGAGGAGGAAAGGCTGGGCATTCCAGGGCCAGATGCAGAATCAGGGACTACACATTGTTCCTGGTAATTTGCTGAAGATACCCTCCCTCCAGAGACTCCACAGAGCAGCAGAGAAGTGGAGTGCACCAAACAGAAGCTCCAGGTACCGCGGGAGAGGCCTGCACAGGCTTGGCGTCCAGCCCAGCTCAGCCTCAACCAGGACAAGCGGGGCAGCCAAGGACAGCGTGCAGTGCTGAGGGCAGAAATTCAGTCCACTGTTCAAGGCGTGTGTGCAACAGGGGCCCAGCAATCCTAGAGAAAGACAGGGTGGTGGTCTTTTCACATGGCAGATGAGAGCCTCGGATGTTACAGATTTAGTGGCAAATGTAAGGGATATCTGGGCTTCAGGTACAGTATTTCCTTTAATACTCTCAACAATCTTGCAAGGTATTCATCCCATCTTAAAGATAAGGACACTGAGATTCAGAAGGGTTAATGCATTGCCTCAAAGGCACGTACCTAGTAAGAACAGAAGCAACAACAAAGCCAATATTCAAACCCAGTCTGACTTCCAAGCCCTTTGTTCCAGAGAATCCTCCCCTTGTGGGCCCCGATAGCTACAGTCAGCAAATGCTTCAGGACACACGGATGCCATGCTTTTGTCCAAAAAAAATGGCTCTGACCAGATATTTTATTATTGCTTATAAGAATATATAAAGAAGAAAATATCTGATTGGGAAGGATTATATAAATAAGAAAACATCTACTGAAAAAAAGAGAAAGAGAGAAAAGTAAATGTGTTCTAAACTCAAATCAGGAGATGGGCGGCCCTGAAGCCAAAGGAAGTGTAAGAAGGAAAAGCAGGAGGAAAAGTTAGAGATGGTTCTGACATTCACATGCAGGCACATACCCCCTATTTCCATGGCGGGGTGGGGTGCCATTACTGGATATCAGATCTGTAAACCCAGTTTAATGTAACACACTGCAAATTAGGAGTGCAAGGGATTTTAGAGAATTTGGGTTCAAAAAAATCCCTCTGCCCACTGAGATTTACAATTTAGGGCCCTCACTTCTCTATATGCTTCCATGGTCTTACCGCCTATATCTTAAAAGCATGATTCTGGCAATATTTCCATTCCTGGATATTTTGTTTGTCCCAAAGAATCAAAGTGGATCTCAGGTTTCAAAGACCCCAGGGGAAAAAGGTCACTATTGACTACTTACTGTTAGGCCAACAGAATTTAAGCTGTCAAATTAGGCTTTGAATTTATATTCCTCTGTGAAGAAAGTACATATTTTTAATACCGTTCTTTCTTACAATATGTTTGCGGTGCAGTTTAATCATAGTCCAACAGCATGCGTTTTTAAAGCAAAGGCAGTAAAATAAATGGAACCAAAGTCTATCTTCATTTCCCATCACAAATTGTTAGTCACGTATTTGCCAGTTTCGTTTGGATTTATAATATGTTTGCCATGATTTATGTATTTATATTATAAAGTTTTCATTTAAAAATTGAAGGTACTCCAAAGATTTTATATTATTTTCTTGCAACTACTTTTTTTTTTTTTAAGATTTTATTTATTTGACAGAAACACAGCTAGAGAGGGAACACAAGCAGGGGGAGTGAGAAAGGGAGAAGCAGGCTTCCCGCTGAGCAGGGAGCCCGATGTGGGTCTCGATCCCGGGTCTCCAGGATCATGACCTGAGCCGAAGGCAGTCACCCAACCAACAACCAACTGAGCCACCCAGGCACCCATTGAA